>CAIGRO010239796.1:0-15312 GCA_903798355.1 Fraxinus baroniana | reverse complement strand
ACACTCCTATCTACTATGATACTAGACTAAGGGTGTGTTTAAGTCATATTATTTTGGAAGAATTTATTCTGGAATAGTAGATTGATGGAGAATGTGTGGTTAAAAAAGAAGAAAATATTATTTTATTGAAGAATGTGTGGTTAAAAATAAGAATTGATTTACTGTAGAATTGAAAAATTCGTACCAAACGGACCCTTATTTTCTTATTGAAAATTACATATTTAAAGGTCAAATCCACACTTTTTTTTTATTCGCTCCTATTTGTCTTATTTTCTTCTTGAAAATTACATATTTAAAGGTCAAATCCACGCATTTTTTTAATTCACTCCTATTTTTCTATCATTATTTTAGAATTTTTTTTTTCTCAAACTCATTTTCAACGACACGTCTTTATAATAAAATATTCTTCACATAAATTCGAAATTTTTTCTTATTTTTTAATTACACAATATTCAAAAAATTACTATTTCAAAATTCGTTTTCATCGAATAATGGTAGACCTATGGCTTCATTTCCGCCTCTGTACAACCCTATTATATACAACGAAGCCGCTTAGCCCTTGATTTTATAGCTTTGACGCAGCAATGGACCCATAAAAAACCCACTACGCCACAAGCTTTCCCTAATGGAATATAAAGAATACAAAAGCTTTGACAGCAGCGCCGAAGAGCGGTGGCCCACCACCACCGGCCTCGACTTTGTCCTGCAAAACAAATACTGACATCTGTGAATGATATGACCAAAAATATTCATGATCTTGATTGTTACTTTGTTAGTCAAATAAATATATGTAATAGGGTACTGTGTCTTACCTCATTCACCTACTGTCGCTTTATATAATCCAATGGATAGGGTTATAGGGTTTAAACTTCTTGCTATAAGCCATTTTAAAAAAATAATGCTGCACGTACAGAGTACTTTCGCTAAAACAAACAAAAAAGTGCACCATAGACGGGACTGTGAATAATTCCAAATTATTCTTTTAAAAAATTCAATGGCTCTATTTAAGATCATTTTGTTGAAAAATGAGATTTGTAATAATAATTTTTTTTTTTTTTTCGCAGAATGTATGATTAAAAATTAAAGAAAAATTCGAGATTTACGTGCAAATTATTCTACCGAAAGAATGATTTTGTTAAACGTGAGTTTGAAAAAAATAATTTTTTTTGTGAATATGGCTCAAACATGTACTGAGCTAAATGATCACCACACACAACATGCCGAATAAATTTCAGAGTACAAATTTTCTAAACAGATAACAATACGAGCATAGTTAACATCAAGAGGTGCAATAATATCAAACTCTCTTTGCAATATAAGCAATTTAACTCAAAATGGTGACTGTTTTGAGATTTCGACTATATAGTATTGAACAATATTATAGAAAAAAAAAATACTAATTCTATGTATCTACCATCGTAAATTAGCTAAGTGGTAGTCAATGATTTTTGATTTATTTGCTTCTATATAGCTAATCATGTAGTGACTTTAAGGTTTAATATTTTATGATGAACAAAGGAGTGCCACTTTAAATTGTGAATGGATGGCTTATGGTTAATTAATCATGATCTCATAAAGCTTAAGTGTAGGGTTCGAAGCCGTACTCCATACATTGATAGTTGTGAATAACTCGAGTAAAATTCATTTAAAAAAAAAAAAGTGTCAAATAAATTTTCTCTAAGGGTCCGTTTGATATACAAATGTAGAAAGGAATTTCAATTTCATGTTAATTGAAAAATAAAAACCCACCAAACACATAAAAATTCGTTTTCCATGAAAAAAAATGCAGTTTAAAGTAGTTGTACCTTGGAATTCGATTTCTATTTTTATGTTGCAATCAAACAGTCAAAGTGGAATTATTTTCCTTCGATATGACATTTTCCATGGAATTTCATGCTATCAAACGGACCCTAATAAAGAGAATCTACAGTTTGTTTCTCTTAATTATTTAAACTATCATAACATATATTAGACCAAGATATCGAGCATACATTCAATCATAATAGATAATAATGTATTTTCCTATGTGCATTTCAAATATTGGGACAACGTTGTCAAAAAATGAAGATTGGGGACGAAAGCGATAAATAGATAATGTTCAAGATCGCGTCTGAAATTTTTCCATTAATTAATCAACGCAAAACCCTCCATTTATTAGCAGTAGAGATGTTTCATTTTCCATTAACATTCATAATATTTAAATAGAACATAGAAATATAGGTGCAATCAAATGGAGCTACCTAAATTAGTAACTAGTAGTAAAGTGAAGAGCATGAAAATCAATTGATCAATGCATCCAGCATCTTGTGGGTGCCCTATATTCTTATAACTCATAATTCAAATGTCTTTATCATTTTTGCCAAATTCATGCACCCAAAGGATTAGGGGATAAGGCAGGCTATATAGCTACTCCATTTCTTTATTTATTTAGCTTTTTAGGTTTTCTAAAGTATTCAAAATATGAATTAGTTACTTTAGTTTTATTGGATATCGTCGATATTTTAAACGAAGTTGGTTGTGGTTCTTGACGTTTTACACCTTGTTTTGATGATGAAGACGTTCATAAATTTGTTTCATTGGCAACTAATTCATGTATGAAAACGTGAACTCATTGTATTATGATTTCAATTTTATGTATTTTGGAACGATATGAATTAATAAATTACGTTGATTTCTTGCAAAATGAAATATTCAACATGGAAGCATGGATAAGATAATTAAAAGTTAGAAAACGAAAAAGGAAAAGCATTGAAAATATTATTATGTACGTTTTACAACGATAAGTTTTGACTAACTCATGTTCGATTCAACAAAAACCTACTTGAGAATATCAGGAATTTGAATCGAATGTACCTTCGGAAAGAAAATTTTTAAGAGGGCTCTTCTTGAATCTTGATAGCACTAAGATTTTCAATTTGTAATATGAGTACTAAACATTAATTTCCATTGTATTGGAGTCCCCACACGGAGTGTCCATCAAACTATCTGTTGAAACGTCAAATGGCTCTCATTAGACACATGACTCATCGTAAGAAGAAAAAAGTCATTTTCCCGGACTTCATGTGATATTTTCCCAACTTCGTGCAATCTATGTCCCAGCCACCCTCTTTTCCATGTAGCTCGTCCCCTCTCATTCCTCATCTTTCTCTTTCCCATCACGACCCCTTTCGCCATCCCCTTTTTTCTCTTTGTGTTGACAAGGCAGGGTGGGGAACTTGAAGATTAGTAGATAGGTAACGGAAAAGAGAAGGTGTTATTATTATTATTAATATTTTGAATCTTCTATTGAAGCGATGGTTTAATTGTTCTTTTATTTACTATTGTGGTCACATGCTAAGTAATCAATCGCACGACTTTTTGTACATGATTCATGAGTTAGGACCCAAATATTACAAAGTTACAAATCTAAATTTAAATACCAAAAAATTCATATAAAACAAGTGTTTCTTACCGCTAGGATACCAATCGGCTTGCATCACTCAATAATATGACTCAAGTAATTTAACTTGAGCTGAACCTTTCTTCAAAGCTTCAAAAAGAAAATAAAAAATAAAAAAAGGCTAAATCGAGATCAAATGAGTCGTATAGTAATATGTTGACGATATAAAAATGTGACCCAATTAAATGGCCTAATAAGTGAGGAGGTCCATCTAAAAGGCCCAAGATAGAGCTGTACAATAGAGGTCCATCATCGCCCAAGCCTATAAGACGTCCAAACGCTGGGCGAGTACATCTTATTGATACCCAGGGCGACGACATTATTATCGCCCAGAATTTGAATACATGGATACTTTCAAGTAACGATTACCAAGGCAGTTAAAGGGTGTTCTCATCATATCCCACGATCCAGGAAACCTCGGTTATCAGCAGTTCAAAGGTGGAGACGACGTCGTTAGAAACAGAAGTTCTATGACAAGTCAGCCATGATGAAGAACGTGGATAATTACAGGATGACCAGCAGTTTCAGACAGTTTTACAACAACTGTTCGATGAGTACAAAAACGAGGAGAAGGTATAGAAGAAAAGGACCCCGAATCAAAAACTCTCGAACAGAGACTATATAATTTTCATCATCTTTAATTTCATCGCATTTAACCTTCAATTGTTCTATGTGCTTGCGTTCCTTGGAGGCATTTCGTTTTCTCACCCAATGTAAATCTTCAACAAAACACCCATTTTTGGGACTGTCTCAAGAGGTCTATTCCTTACACAATCATCTGAGTTTTTCTTTAATTGTTAGCGATACCCGATTTTCCGCGCGAAACATAATAATTTGGCTCGAATTCATGCCCACTATATTTAAACTTAGACGAATAGTCCACGAAAAACAACATTCTTGGTTACAATTCATTTAATTGTATATCTACAAACATTTAATTTGTAGTGATCCAGACAATAGAAAATTGTAGTGATAAGAATACTTGAAAAAAGATAATTATCAAGGGCCATTGCACTCGCACATTATTCGTGCAACTTGTTCCCGATTATTAGACAAACTAAACGCCAGACCCCTCAGCCAACTAATTGTGGCTTAGTGGGTCCAATAATTATTTTCTTTAATCATTTTAGCTTCTTTTTTTTAAAATAAATAAATAAAAAGGGCCCGTGTGGCATGGAGAGCGAGAAATGGAATAATTCGCCTCTCTAGCTACGACATGGCCTATATCAAGAGAAATAAGGATTGAACCGCTGCCGACTTATCTTTATAGATCTAAATGAAACTCGATTGTTTTTATATCTTTCTTATACATTTTCTTGGAAAGTTTAGTCTTACTTTAGAAATAAGCATTAATAAATGGATGGTTGTATTGTCATATTTCATTCTTGGACCACTTTTTAACTGTATTATAAAAGTCTTTAATCTTTACTTAGGGTCCGTTTGATTGCAAGAATGGAAAATGGGTGGAAAGAAAACGAAAATAATTACCTAGAACTTGTTTTTTCGGGAATTGTCAATTAATTGTGTTTGATTTGTATAATTTTTCACCTGAGAAATATTGAAATTTTGGATCTTTTGATGTTGAACAAATCAATAGGTTGCTTCTCCACAATCATTAGTGGACTATATATGGGGACAGTGTTTATTACACTTATAAGTAAAATCATCTACAGATGGAAGGATAAAAAAATTAAAAATCCATTTCTTGATGGATTTTGACTCGTTATCTAACCAGGAAAAAGTAAGTTATCTCAAAGAAAGCTCAAGTTGACCATAAAAATGTTACCAGGGAAAAGGACAGGAGGTTTATGTTAATCATGTAGACTTGACTGAGTATATTATCTTAATCATGTAGACATGTTGATATTTGTGTTGCTTGACTTATAAAGGGGTGTTCTTGATTAGAAATCTATTCGGTTTTAATGGAAAACTATTTGAAAAACCCACAAAAAAATAAAAAAATAAAAAATCTTTCAAAATTTGCACATCAACTATAATCAATTTTCGAAATATGTACCATGCAAAAAGTAGCAAGCTTAAAAGAAATGCATTGAGAAATTACATAAGAAATTAAACTTTCAATACTATATGAAAAATAGGTAAAACAAAGATTTTGTCTGAAAAAATGAAGTTGGTTTGGTAATTACACACATTACATAAGAAATTACATATTTTATTTTATTTTTGGCTATATTCTTTCAATTAGCTTTACAAGTAACTAAGTTGGTTTGGTAAATGTTGATGTGTGACGTTCATTTGATAATGTACATTAATAAAGTAGGTAATTTATTCATCTCTTTTATTATATTTGATACAATAAATTAAACGGTAATAACATAATAAGGAAAGACTAAAAGTTAAAATATTATCTGTTTTATTTTACAACGCTCCTATCGTGTACGCTTTAACATCATACTCCAAATATAATACCTTCATGTACTATTCTTAATCTCCAGAGTGTTTGGTGTTGTCACAAGACTAAAGATAATAATAACTGAAATTAGAGACTAGAGAAACTAAATAAAAGGTTTAAAAGCTTGTTAGAGATAAAATTTGAACTTTTTTTTGCCCACCCCACCCCATTTTGGCCTTGTTAAAGCAGGTTGCTGGTTAGAGCAATATAAAACCAAAGGGCACAAGGGATTAGTATTTAAATAGAGATGGAACATTAGCAAACGAATCTTGTGTTTATATAAATATGTAAAAGCTTTCTTTGTTTGGTGTCCTTTTGGAATACTGAAGCCTCTTTAATCTCATCATATGTACCTTCTACTTCCTTCTTGTCCTTGCAAACTGCTTTAATTCTGTCTTCCTGTACTTCACTAATTTGTTCTTGAGCTCAGTTTAATTTCATGGCGTTTCTCTTCGTAGACAGTTTACCACACAAGAATAAAAGATTGTGTATCGTGGTTAAGGCCTTGGAGCTTCTGCTTTTATCAGCAGGACTTATTTCAACTCTGCTAATGGTTAGAGGATCCTTGATGCCTTATTCGTGTGAAATGGTTGTTTCGAGTCTAGTGGGATTTTGGAAGTCCTGCAAATGCTTCTTGTCTTCTCCTCTCTACATATGCATAATCATCAACTTCATGGTTTTGTTGATAGCAGCTACCTCCAGTCTACAACGACACGAAACTGACAATCATGATGGTGTTGTTGATGTTGATGAGGATATGCATATCGATAAATCTCCCTTGGTATCACCACCATCAGCACCACCACCACCACAGCATAAGAACCAAAACCAGAAGCAGCCTCGGGATTTGATTGAAATAGTAGCGCCACCACCAACAACAGAAGCGAAGACAACTTTATACCAAGGTGATCATAATCCTCCACAAATTTGGCAAGACTTTATAGATCAAATTTGTGTTGATAAAAAAGTTGAGGGATTTTCATCAGGATCATTTACTGATGAAGTTTTATCTGAAACAATAGAGAGAGCCATGAAAAAGGAGAAAGAGTTAAAGTTAGAGAATAATGAAGAAGAAGATACAATGGATGCAACATGGATGGCAATAACTGGTGGAGGAAAACAGAAGGCTACAAAGAAGCAACTGAAGAAGAGTGAAACGTGGAACATGGCACCACCAACGAGGGCAGTAGCGGTTCAAAGCCTCGACTCCGAGGAATTGTTGCCATCAATTCCAGCATCATGGAAGGAGCTAAGGAAATCAGAGACATTTAACGACGCGGTTTCAATAAGGCAAAGAGGTGGTTTAAGGAGGGATCCTTCAATGAGTGTGGATGAAATCAACAACCAAGTTGAGGCCTTCATCAAGAAATTCAATGCCAGTATACGGTTACAGAGGCAAGAATCTGATCAGAGATTCATAGATATGATCAATCGAGGACTGTAGATTCTACATATCGTTTTCTGTGTGTTTGGATAGATCTAATGAGTGAAATAATCAATATTGTACCTTCTCTTTGTTCGTGTCGAGTACTATCCTATCCTTCGTACCAAACATGCCATTAATCCTTCTAATATACCTCCACGCATCTCATAAATTTTGCCATTCCTTTCATCAGGTGACATTATGTACTTTTTTAACTATATGTGCATTGTGTATGCATTTCAATAATCAAGATTGTAGAATCTTTCTGTATTGTACTACATATAATTGATGTTTGGCAATGCTTTTTATATGTATAAAATAAATTCTGAGTTCATTAACATTCTTGGCTCCCTTTATTATTCTAGTAGGTATTCTATTAAACGATCCCTAAAGCATCTTAACAGCTACCCACCAAACATCAGAATTTTCATTTGGGAGAACGACAAAAGCATCCATGGCCATTAGGGCAGAAGTTATCGAGCTTTTCCCGGACTTAGTTTATTACTTAGCAGATTATCATTCTACTGGTATAGTAGTATCATATTAGGGGAGGATGCTTCCTTGTTAGCCTTTTCTCTTTGTTGTGTACTAATGACATGTTTGGTAAGCATAGTGGACACCACTACTGGATGTTGTATTTTGTTCCATTATACCATTTAGTCGTGTCTAATGTTGTGTACTGAACATATTCCAAATGAATCTAGGATGTTGTAGTCTGGTTACTAACATATTTCAAATGATTATGGGATGTAGTGTTTTGGTCTATTGTATTGTCTGGTCATGTCTAGCGCAGTCTATCGACGATACTCTAAATGATTCCGAGATTGATTTATTTATTATTAAGAGTTTTATGACATGATTCTTGATATGACATAACAAACAATAATGAAGCTCCAACAAACCTTTCAGAAAATCCATTTTCAGCTGTAGGGAACAAACTAGGAAAGAAAGTAAATAATTGAATGTAGTGGTCTTAAAAAATTAAAGTGAACCATCTTCTAGCTGGCCAAGAAATTATTTTCTTCAGTTCAAGTTGAAATCTATCTAGAAGCTTTACTTTCTTTCTTATCAACCTTTAAGACTATGTTTATTGATAAGAAAAGAACAATCATATCATTTGGTGGTTAATTTATCATTTATTACCTTTTCGACTCATTAATAAATAAAAAGTTCAATTCCTACAATGATTTAAGGCCAATACTACAACTTCTTGGACAAACTAAAGCACATGTTTTGAAGCAACTAAAATGTCAATTCTTGTAGGAAAAGCCTTTATGCCCCGGCTCAATGACCGGGGCATAAACAAGGGCCCCAATGCCCCGGTATAGGGGGCGCCAACTGTTTGTGCCCCGGTCATTTAGCCGGGGCAGAAAGCAGGTCTCTTTCTTGTATATATAAACATATGTGCCAATATTCAGGACTAGGGAAATTACAATTTCAATAACTAATATATGTGACGTTAGAATAAAGACATTCTATCGATCCTTTTTGTTATTGTATTAATAATGATTATCTTATTAGTGTACAAGTGTCCTACATTGATGAACTAGTGAGTATTTACACCTAGAATCCACGTGTACACTACGTTGTCAAGCAAACACCACATAGGCAGGGATCCGCATGACATGTGCCTCGGAATAAGTCAAATCACGATCCTCGCTTTATATGGTACATCATCTCTTATGGTCTTTACACGAAGTTGTAACATGGCTAAGCTTCACCTTAAGGTGACAAGAAACCACGAGTCATTGATAATGGTCAAATTGGAACTGAAAGTTATCATTGTCAGCATTATTATTCCCTGCAAATCAAGATAGAATCTTGGATGATAAAAAGGGAAATCTAAAAAGATCAAAATCTTGCAAGGAAGCCTAATCCTGGACGGAAATAGACGAATTAAAGAAAGTTTACCATAACTCAACTATGCCCAATAAACTAAATGACAACACTACATATGGTAATCTAAAGGAAGTTTACCATAATTCAACTTTGGCCAAATCTTTGCTTATTTGTCTCTCCACACCCAATTTTCCGTGTATGAGATTATACCTACAGTTGATTTGAACATTGGAGTGCAAACTTCACTGATCCCTTTTCTTGATCTTGGTGCCTAACCGTTTGTGTACGGGTGCAGGAAACATATCGTTAGGCAGGTACGTGACAGGGTAAAAATTGACAACAAAGTCCCATCTATTTTTGAGGTCAATGGATTAACATCCATCCGTGGAAAATTTGACAACGAAATTACAATAAAAAACTTGTGAAAAAGGAATCCATGTACCTGCCTACCTATATGTTTCTTGCACCCTCAAAAGCAGCCCAAAGATAAAACTTAAAGTTTAAGGGCGCATTAGTAACTGAACCTTCAAATCCACTTGGAATAACTATGAGCCTAAACGAGCTTGATCTCCTAATAAAGTTCGTTGCTAACAAAGAAATCCATTTGATAAGTGATGAAATCTATTCGGGGCCCGGTTTTTAACTCGCCGGACTATTGTGAGCATAATGGAGGTTCTAAAGAACAAAAACTCCATGAACACAAGTTTGGAACCAAATTCATATAGTGTACAGTCTCTCCAAATATTTAGGTATTCTAGGAGTTCGAGTTCAATGAAATAGTTGTATCTGTAGCAACAAAAATGTCAAGTTTTGGATTGGTTTCTTCTCAAAGTCAGTATATTCTTTCAGCCATGCTTTCAGACAAAATTTACGAAAACCCACGTTTCAGAAAACCAAGAACGGCTTCAACATAGGGAGGAAATGCTGACTCGAGGTCTTAGAAAATGCCGGTATTGGGTGTCTAGAAATCAATGCTGGTTTGTTCTGCTGAGTAGACATGAGGCACCTTTGGAGATCCAATACTTTTGTAGCAGAAATGGAGATTTGGAAGGAAATTATTTAAGAAGTTGGCTTGAATATATCTCCAGGATCTTCATGATAGCCCTGAGCCTGGTTGGTTTCGTGTTTGCTTCGTGAACATGTTAGAAGAAACTCCGAACCTTGAAATGTAGTGTATAAAAGTCTTTGTCAATTCGTTATGGAAGTTGAACATTAATGGCCGCAGTAGAAATCAATACTGGAGCAAGAATTCCCGAAAAAATTCACTTGCCAACTGGGTTTCCGGGCAATTTCATTTTCTCAATATTGTAACACCTTAATTTTCTTAATATTGCCAACTGGGTTTTTGGGCAATCGATTAGGGGATTTCATTTGATGGATTTGGGATTGAGCAGTCATTGAAGATGAAGATGAGAAATTGAATAGAAGAATTACAGAGAGAAAATAGAGGAATTTGGGAATTAGGGCATAATGAAATCGGGAATAAGAGGGAAATTGAATCTTTCAAAGTTGTGTTGGTTTGTGAAGGGTCAAATTAGGTGTTTTTAATAGTTGGAGAATCAATTGACATGTTTCTAATAGTTGAAGGATCACATTAGATGTTTCGCATAGTTTGAGGATCAAACTAGATGTTTCATATAGATTGAGAATCAAATTAGATGTTGCCATTAGTTGAATGATCGATCTATATGTTTTAGGTAATTAAAAATCAAATTAGATGTGATAAGTGTATTCACACTTTTTCAGAGTCTAAAATATCGATATTTGATAATTCTTTTGACAAAATATATTCTAAATTGTTGTATTTTAGGTTAGTAAAACTCAATGGTTGAACGAGGAATGGAAAGAAAGAAGCAAAAAATGGTGAAAATGGCAAAATTCAAAGTTTGAAGACCAAATTACAAATATTCAATAGTTGATTCGGACAATAAGATTATACTTTGAAGATTTTTAGGAGACAATTGGTTGGAATCCGAATTCAAAAAGGAATGAAATATAATCAAAATATTTTCAAAATCAATTTCTAATCGCACAAGTTATATTCCAGATTTTTATCCGAATATTGAGACCCAGATTGCACCACAGTATATCGCACCACCAGGTTTTCAGCAAACTGAAAATAAATCTTCATTAGAAGATCTTGTTATTAAATTAGCGGAGATATCAACCCAACACATGCAAATAACATATAAAACTTTACAAGTTTAGGGAGCTGCCATAAAAAAATTGGAAAATCAGATTTAACAAATAGCGGCACTTTCAGAGAGACCACCAGAAGCACTGCCTAGTGACACTGAAATAAATCCCGAACAGTAGGTAATGGCAATGAAGGTCGTGAAGGAAAAACAGATTAAGGCAATAACTATATGCAGTAGAGTTCAACTATTAGAGACTAATATAAAGAGACCAGTTGCTACAAAAGAAAATATACATTCCACGGTTGATGATCAATTTGAGGAATCTGGGCAGAACAAAGAAGCAAAGATAGAAAGAACATCAAACGATCCAATGGTTAAGGAAACCATTTCTACTAAAGAATTTGTGACACCACTACCGTGTCCACAAAGACTGCAAAAGAGAAAGCTCGATGATCAATTCGAGAAATTCCTAGATATGCTGAAAAAAGCTCCACATTAACATCTCATTCATCGATGTAATTCAATAGATCCAAATGTATGCAAAGTTCTTGAAGGACATGATATCTAAGAAAAGAAAGCTTCCATACTGGGAAGAAGTAGCTTGACCAAGGAGAGCAGTGCAATGCTGCAAAATAAATTACCACCAAAACTAAAGGACCCAGGGAGTTTCACTTCACCTATTTCACTAGGCAGAGAATTTCATTTTAATGCTTCATGTGATACAAGTGCAAGTGTAAATTTAATGTTTTTTCTACTTTTAGGAAACTAGGAGTTGGGAAAGTCAAAGAATTGAATGTGATGGTGTAGCTGGAAGATAGGAGCATCGGATACCCATGAGGCAAGGTTGAGGAAGTACTCATCAAGTTTGGGAAGCTGATATTCCCCGTAGACTTCCTTGTTATGGATCTCGAAGACGTTCACGATATGCCAATTATCTTAAGTTGACCCTTCTTTGATTGACATGGAAAATGGTGAGCTGACTGTGAAGGTGGAAGACGCACACGAGATCTTTAAATTACATAATTCACTCAAGCAACCATTAGTCCTAGAGGATGCCAAATAAGTTGCTGAAGAAATTCATCAAAGGTCAAATGAGACAAAATTTAAACGTCTAGGGATCCCTAGCTAGAGAGGAAAATAGAGAGCTCAAGGTTTGGAGGGCAAAAAGAAGATGCAAGGCTGGAAATTACAAGGAGTGTAAGGTTGCAAGATTCCATCATGAGCCATCATGACCAATTTATCCATACAGTCTAGCTAAAGACTATAATTAAGCACTTATTGAGAGGCAACTCAATTTCCTAACCATTTTATTTATTTTGCTTTCTGTACCACATTGTATATAAATTTATTTTATTATAATAATTTGCATTAGACTTAGGTACGTTTCAATTTATAGGGTATCAACATCATATCATGTTTTCCCTTAGACCATTGAATTTATTTATGGTTATTTCGATTGTTTGGGCTAAGTAACACATGTTCTAAGTCATTTGATCTTTAATGTTTGATTTGACCTCTATGTGCAGGAACATGACGTCACGGAATACTCAAACAAATACAGACCAATGGGAAAGCATGATAAAGAAGATTGTATAGCTGTCACACATAACGCCTCATACCTTCAACAAAAAAATTTGGTCTTCGATTCTTCCTTTTCTTCCCCGTCCCCTTGTATTCTTATTTATGTTTTATGACATGGTGCCTTAAAATCATCTGAGTTGGGAGTCGTAGGCCTAAAGCCCGTTACATGGGTCATTTAAAAAGTTTAAGCGAAAGAATGTAAAAAAGAAAAATACTTTTGAAAATCAGAAAAGTAAGTACATGAAAAAAAAAATTAAAAAAAAATAAAGAGGCACTAAATACCCTAGTTAAGTTTCAAACACTTATTTGAGAAGACTTGACTTTTGATGATAGATTATTAGCCTAATCCAATCATAGAAGTCAAAGCAATCAAAGAATTGGAGAATCCTTATTTATTGATGTGTTGACTTACTATTAGTAGAGTCCACCTGAAGTAGAGATGGTGATGATAGTAATGAAAAACTCAACCTTAGATTACATACTGGAAAAGAATGAAAAAAGAACAAGTTTAGGAATGTGTAAATCATATGAGAGATGAAAGGATATATTTGACGACAAAGGATCGAGAATTGAATCAACCTGTAAATTCATGATTGTCTATCTATTCTTCACACACACGTCGATTTTGCATCGAAAGAGAGGATACTAGTATGGAATTGTACTTTGAAACAGTTTGTAGATTTAATATTTTTATTCCAAATAATAAGATAAAAAGCTAGATTTTCTACCCAAATATTTTTGCATGCTTGTGTGTTTTTTGTTATTTATGTTATAATTTTGTTTGAAAACAAACAAATATTTAAGTTTGAAGATATTTCATAAGTGTATTTTATACACTTATTCGGGGTCTAAAATATCGATATTAAATAGTTCTTTTGACAAAATATACCCTAAATTGTTGTATTTTATGTTATATAGGTAAAACTCAATGGTTGAACGAGAAATCAAAAGAAAGAAGTGAAAAATGGCAAAATTCAAAGTTTGAGGACCAAAGTGAAAATATTCAATAGTTGATTCGGACCACAAGATGATACTTTGAAGATTGTTAGGAGACAATTGGTTGGAATTAGAATTCAAAAGGGAATGAAATATGATCGAAATATTATCAAAATCGATTTTCAATCACAGAAGTTATATTCCAAATTTTTATCCGAATATTGAGACTCATTTTTGGTACAATAAACGTTATAATTGGAAAAAAATATTATTTCTAGAAAAGGTGTATCCCTTTGAGATAGGTTTTCAACTCACTTTGAATCACCTCAATCGGATATCAGGAGATAAGGTTATGGCCGAAATACTGACTGATGTACAAAAACAAAAAAAATCCATGTGCTAATGCAACTTTCTTTATTCGATTGTGACTCATTTGGAAACCAATTTGAACGTGATTTTTAACCAATTTTCTACTCTTACAAATGCCTAACAGCAGAATACATATTGGGGGACCTCTCGTATACATATTATGCTCCAATATTCATCAATTATTATCATCAAATGAGGAAAATTCATAGTTTTTGTGAGAGGATTAAAAGAGACTGGCGAGAATTCAATCAAGTGAAGATTCAAACCAAATTTTTGGACAAAGAAGAGAAGACGCAAGTGAAGATTCATCAAGAAACAATTGAAGAGATTCAAGATTTCAAAATTCATCTTCATCTTCGTTTTCTCAATTTATCAAATATCTGGATTATATGTTTTTACTTAAATATGATTTCTTGTAATATTAATATGCTAGGCTACTTTTATACATTGTTAGGATGAGATGAGCCATTGTTATGATATTTTTAGTTTTTAATTAATTATTTTAACTTTGATTTGATTTGATTTGATTTATGGATGTTTTAGTATAGAAAAAATCACAGAATTTATTTGTTATTTGATTAAAGTTGTAATTAATTTTAACTTGGTCAAACACAGTCCTCGTAAGTTCTATACTCTATTCATCATTTTATTACTTGACTATGATCTCATGCACTTGCGGGTTTTCAAAGGATCAAGATGTTTCTACTTGTTTTAAAATCAAAGTAGATGTTTCAATAAGTTCAAGGAACAAATTGGATGTGTATGCTAGTTGAAGCATCGAAACTGGTTATTCTAATAGTCGAAGGATCGAAACATGATTCTAATAGATGAATGGTCAAATTGGATGATTCCAGCAGATGAAGGGTCAAATTAGATGATTCAATTAGTTGAAGGATCGAATTCCATGCTTAAAATGAAAGACCGAAATGGATGATTCCATTAGCAGAAGGATAGAATTGAATATTTCAAATAGTCGACGAACCGAATAGCATGATTGTAATAATTGAGGTCAGAGGATTAAATTCATTAATGGTCACTGAATTTGATTTTGTTTCATCATAATCACCCAATTTTATACTTAGTGTCATCGTGACCAACCAATTTGATTTTACTTCACCATAGTCACCAAATTTCATATAACGTTTCATCATGGTCGCCTAATTTCATATAATAT
>CAIGRO010239795.1:0-12264 GCA_903798355.1 Fraxinus baroniana | reverse complement strand
GCAGCTTCATCCACTCTAACTAGAGTCCATGTTTTCTCAATACTGAATTTCATCAGATTTTTGAGGGACAAATTTCTTCCTCCTGATGACTTCATCAACAGAATAAAGGACAAAAGATGGCTACGGACTTCCCAAGGTGATAGGAGCCCTTTGGAATCCGTGTTTTATGATCAAGAATGGAAGGCTGCCTCTCAAATTAGTGACATTCCATTTGTTGATCATGACTATTATGGAGCAGAAATTATTTCTTTTCGTAAGGAACTTCAGCTTCTTGGTGTGGTAGTTGGCTTCCGTGGAAATTACGAACTTATTGTCGACAACTTAAAGTCTCCATCTTACTTTACACATCTGGCAGCTGAAGCTGTTCTTTTGATGCTGGAGTGTATGCATCATTTAAGCTCATCTGACAAACTTGTTAGAGTTCTTAAAGATTCGATGCTCCTGAAGACAAATAAGGGTTACAAAACTCCAGCTGAATGTTATCTGTTTGATCCTACGTGGGGTTGCCTTCTGCAAGTTTTCAACAGTTTTTCTCTTGTTGATATCCAATTTTATGGAAAAAGCATTTTGTCATTCAAAAATGAATTGGCAAAAATCGGAGTGCTTGTTGATTTTGAGGAAGCAACTAAAGCATTTGCTCATGTGTTTAGGCAGCAAGCATCATTGTCTTCCATAAATAGAGATAATGTCCTTTCATTTCTCGCATGCTACAAAAAGTTGAAAGGCATTGGTTTTCATTTGGATCTCATGAAGTGCATTCAAGAGGTTAAATGGCTGCGCACTCGACTTACTAATTGCAGAGCACCAAAAGACTGCATCCTGTTTAGCTCAGATTGGATATCTATCTCTTCGATATCTTTATTGCCTTTTATTGATGATGGTGAGAATTACTATGGCAAGGGCATTCACGAGTATAAAGAGGAGCTTCAGAGCATGGGAGTTGTTGTTTCTTTTAAACGCCTTGCTCAGTTTGTGGCTTCAAGCCTTCATTTACCTCAAGATCCTAGCAGCATCACGGCTGCAGCTGCATGCTCATTGTTGAAATGCATTAGGAATTTGCAAAGAAAGTCGAATGAGCCTTTACTTGCTACTCTTTTGCAAAAAGCTACCCGGGAATGGATAAAGACGCACGTCGGTTATAGGTCTCCAGACAAGTGCCTGCTGTTTGGTTCTGATTGGGGTTCTACCTTATCTCGAGAGGACGGGCCTTTCATCGATGAAACATTTTACGGCCCTGGCATAAGTTCTTATTCAAAAGAGCTAAATGCGTTAGGAGTTGTGGTTGAAAAGAGAAATGGATGCTTGTTGCTTGCCAGTTACCTCAACAAACATACAAATTTTATGGTTATCAAGCGCATCTATTCTTACTTAAATGAATTGAATTGGAAACCGACAGGTGAAGATGCTGCAAAAATATGGATTCCAAATGGTTCTAATGATGGTGAATGGGTAAGTTCTGATGAATGTGTTCTACATGACAAAGATGGTCTATTTGGTCAGCAGTTGAACGTGTTGGACAAGTATTACAAGAAGAAATTGCTGGATTTCTTCTGTAATGCTCTAGAAGTTAAAACATTTCCTTCTCTTGATGACTACTGCGAGCTTTGGAAGGATTGGGAAGATTCTGGCCACTTGTTATCTAGTGATGAATGCTTTGCCTTTTGGGGATTCGTTGCCAAGCATTGGAGTTTAGTGACACAGAAAGCTCTTTCTGAGAACTTTCTGAAACTCCCAGTTTTGTCTGGTTCAGATAGAATTTCATTGATGGACAAATGTGACGTCTTCATTGCAGATGATCTTTGCCTGAAGGATCTTTTTGAACAGTCTGCTTCCCAGCTGCTATTTGTCTGGTATCCTCAGCCAAGTTTGCAATCCTTGCCCAGAAATAAGTTGCTTGATATTTACAGAAAAATTGGAGCGCGAAATTTATCTGAATCTGTTCAGAAAAGTAAGCAATCTGCATTCGACCACATTGCTCCCACACAGGTTAATTCAAGAGAGGTTTTCATTGAAAGATGATTGTTTAAACTAATTCTTGGTTTTCTTGCTGATCTCCAAATTGAAGTACAGAAGAGGCATGATGCTCTGAAGGGCTTGCTTGAAATTACTGTTCTTGAGACACAAACACCAATAACCGTGGAATACAGTTTACCACTTAAATCGGGGAAAATCATAAATGTCAGTGCAAAAAGATTGATGCGTTGGGAGAGAGAGAAGTCTGAGTTTTTTATGCAGAAAGTGGATAAACCAGGTGGTCATAAGAATGTCCTTGAATGCGCAACATATTTTGCCGAAGTAATTTCTGAGGGACTTCTTTGGGATAAAGAAGATCATATTCAACAGCTTGCTGAACTGATCAAACTAGGTTTTATCTTGGAATTCGATGAGGCAGCTATTGGGTTCTTGATGAAGACTAAAAATCTGCAGATATTTTTGGAGGATGAGGAATTTCTCTCTTCTGCCTTCTCTTCTTGTTAGGTATGTGTTGAATTCTCTTCCTCATTGATCCCTGGCCCTCTATGTTTTGAAAATAAGTTGGTATTTTAATTGTAGCAGTTGCTGTTTTAGGAATGCCACAAGCTTATGCTTAAACCTTAAATACTAATGGCTTGTTTCATAAGGTGGACTGTATAACTGGACAGTGTTAACAAAAAAGCACCAAACATGTCCTGATAGTTTCCCCCTCTCATTTTGCTTACTTTCTGGAATTCCCTCTTAATATTTTATTAATTATGTATGTGTACTTTGTAACTTATGGAACATTTTGCTACTAGTTATCCGCTTTATATTGTTTGATTAGCAATGTTTTGATTTTACGCATACTAAGTGCAAAATTGAGATAAATCTATTCCAGATCCTTTTGACTAGTTCGTCATTAATTCCATTTTCTCATTTTACATTCAATGTTTTGAGCTTAATCAGCATTGTTCATTGCAGAAACAACATCGTCACACCTGCACATGTATTTGTTAATATGGGCCTACGTTTGTACATCTCTGAAATTTGGTTTTCAAAATTATTTTTTCCTTTTTATTACTGGCAAGTGAGGCGTAAATATGTTGCTGCTGTTGTTTTCTGAACTCTAACCAAATTTATTCCTCTCCCAGGATGAAGTTGGTTACATCTTGCAGATATCGGACAAGGTTCTATCCGCAGATAGCATTGATGTTTGTTGGTGCAAAGGTACTTAACAGTGTTTTTCTGGTATCCGAAAATAGAATCTGAACTATCATATCTATAGACTATAGAATCTTTGTATAGGAAGCTTGTTTAATATATGTAATTTGCACTTTGAACAATAAGGTTCTCTATTTTATGCTACTCTTTAAGCTTCTTAATTTAGTGATTTTTAATGTCCTGAATCTGATGAGCTTTTAGCCTCAGCTTTGTGCATTGCTCAAGTGTACTCTTATATCACTATCGTATCTTCAACCATGAGATCTTTACGGGTGTAAGGAGGTTTTTCTCGTCAACGAATTTTAAGAATAGTAATTCTACTAGTAAAAACTCTTTTAAAACATATAGTCTCATAGAACGCATTAACTATTTCAATTCATTGTAACAAATAAGCTGTGCCAAGTATGTTTGATTAATAGACATTTCGCGTATCCACTATACGATGAACAGTAGAAAGTGTATCTTTGGAGACATAGGATTCCATTGCCATTGATCTATTAATCCGCATCCAAAATCATAAGCCGTTAAAGATAATGCAAGGATTTGTGTTGCAGACACAATATTAATGTTTGGGGAACATTATAATTTTAATATAAATAATGGTCAGAGTCAAACATTAATTTTAATTGTACATTTCGTAATTTGAAAAGAAAGGGGATTAACATGCCAAGAAGGTTTTTGGACTGCATTAAGGAAGCAAGCTGGCTGCGGGTTTCGCTCTGGTAGTCTTTGCTGCAATCTGCTACCACAATTATTCCTCCTTACCTCGTCAGGGGAAAGTATTCTACAAAATGGATCCGTGTTTGTTGATATACCATTAATCAATCAGAGTTTTTATGGCCAAGAATTTTGTAACTATAAGTAGGAGTTGAGAACTATGTTTGAATTTGGAGAAGCATGCGAATACATTGGAAATCATCTAATGACTATAGCCGCTTCATCGACTCTAAATAGACGGTGTTTTTGCAATAGCGATTTTCATCAAATTTTTGAGGGATAAATTTCTTCCCCCCGAGAACTTCATTAATAGAATCAAGAGCGAAATATGGCTGTGACTGTCCCAAGGTGTCAGGAGTCCTCTTGATTCTGTGTTTTATGATGAATGGAATGCTGCCTCTCGAATTAGTGATATTCCTTTTATTGATCGTGAATATTATGGTGAGGAAATTCTTTCTTTCAGAACAGAACTGGAACTTCTTGGCGTGGTATTTGGCTTATGTGGAAATTACAAGCTTGTTGTCGACAATATACAATCTACATCATGCTTTACATCTGCCAGCCAAAGCTGTTCTTTTGATACTGTAGTGCAGTCGTCGTTATGCTTATCTGACAAACTTGTCCGAGTTCTTAAAGATAAGATATGCCTGAAGACAAATATGGGTTACAATTCTGCAAGTTTTCAAGAGTTTTCCTCTTGCTGATGTCCAATTTTATGGAGAAAACATTTTGTCATTCAGAAACAAATTGAAGAAAATAGGAGCGCTTGTTGAGTTTGAGGAAGCAACAAAAGCATTTGCTCATGTGTTTAGGCAGCAAGCATCATTGCCTTCCATAAATAAAGATAATGTCCTTCCAATTCTCGCATGCTACAAAAAGTTGAAAAACAGTAGTTATGATCTTACCTTGAATCTCAAGAAGTGCATCCAGGAGGTTAAAAACTTAAATGGCCGCGGACTCGACTTACCGATTTCAGAGTACCCCAAGAGTGCATACTGTTTGACCCAGATTGGAAATCTATCTCTTCCATATCTCTGTTGCCATTTATTGATGATAGTGATGGTTACTATGGCAAGGGTATTCACGAGTATAAAAAGGAGCTTCAGAGCATGGGAGTTGCTCTCTTTCAATTGGAGTGTGAAGTTTGTTCCTTCAAGCCTTCATTTACCTCAAGATCCTAGCAGCATCACAGCTGCAGCTGTATACTCTTTGTTGGAATGCATTCAGAATTTGCAGAAAGAGCAGAATGAGCCTTTATTTGCTACTCTTTCACAAAAAGCTGCTCGGGAACGGATTAAGACCCATGCTGGTTATAGGTCTCCAGACAAGTGCCTGCTGTTTGGTTCTGATTGGGGCTCTACTTTGTGGCGGGAGGATGGGCTTTTCATTGATGAAACATTTTATGGCTCTAGCCTAAGTTATGCAAAAGATCAAAATGCTTTGGGGGTTGTGGTTGAAAAGAAAATGGATGCTCGTTGCTTGCTTGTTACCTCTTTACTCATACAACTTTATGGCTATCAACTATCATGCGTATCTATAGGTACTTAAATGAGTTGAACGAGAAACCCGCCAGTAAAATTGATGCAAAAATATGGATTCCTAATGGTTCTGATGGTGGTAAGTGGGTAAATTCTGTTGAATGTATTCTTCATGACTAAGACGGTCTATTTGGTATTTGGTCAGTAGTTGAATGTTTTGTACAAGTTTTACGAGAGGAATTTGCTGAGTTTCTTCTGTAATGCTCTTGAAGTTAAAACCCATGCTTCTCTTGATGATTACTGCCGTCTTTGGAAGGATTGGGAAGATTCGGGCCATTGTTATCTCCTGATGAATGTATTGCCTTTTGGGTTTTTGTTGCAATGCGTTGGAGTTCAGTAACACAGAAAGTCCTATTTGAGAAGTTGGAACTCCCAGTTTCATGTCGTACAGATAAACCTTTGTCGTCGTCTAGAAATGACATGTTCATTGCTGATGATCTTCTCTTGAAGGATCTCTTCGAATGGTCTTCTTCAAAGCCACTATTTATCTGGTATCCTCAGCCAGATTCGCAATCTTTACCTAGAATTAAGTTGCTGGAAATTTATTGCAAAATTGGAGTGCGAAATTTATCCGAATCTGTTCAGAAAATTGAGCAGTCTGCAATTGATAGTGTTGGTACGAAGCAGTTGAATCCGAAGGAGATTTTCATTGGAAGAGGATTATTTAAGCTAATTCTTGGTTTTCTAGCTGATCTCCAAATCGAAGTGGGAAGAGACATGAAGCTCTAAAGGGGTTGCTTGAGATTACTGTTCTCGAGACACCAACGGTGTTAACTATGGACTACACGTTATCACTTTCTTCGGGGGAAGTTGTTAACGTGAAAGCAAGAAGATTGATGCGTTGGGAGAGGGAGAAGTCGCAGTTCTTTATGCATAAGATGGATTGGTCTGGTGATCATAACTCATAAGAATCTCCTTGAATATGCGACCTATTTTACTGATGTTATTTCTGAGGGACTTGTGTGGGATAAAGAAGACCATATTCTGCAGCTTGCTGAGCTGATGAAACTGGTTTTCTGATGGAATTTGACGACGAAGCCATTGGATTCTTGATGAGGACTAAAAATCTGCAGATATTTTTGGAGGATGAAGAATTTCCTTTTTCTGCCTTCTCTTCTTATTAGGTACGAGTCGAATCCCTCTTCTCACCTCAACTCTATGCTATCAAAAACAAGTAAATTGTTATTGTCTAATATTCCTTTACTGTTGTAAAAAAATTAGAAAGCTGAATAGGCCAGGAATTTGCCTTAGAACCTCTATGCATAGTTCCGTACATCATTAATAGCTACAGTGCATTTTTGATCATGTTCTTTATCATGAGGTTCAAATTTTCAAAACCAAAAACATTAAAAACTTGTTTTGCACACAGTATATGACAATACGAAATAAGAAAAATCTGTTATTGCCCAATTGAATTTACAAAAACAGACCAAAAATGGGGCAGAGAGGAAATCGAAGAGAAATATGAAGTTCTATTTTCTCCTCCTATTTCAGTTCCATCAATATATTAGTTTGCTTTATTACATACTGAGTTTTAGATTCAAAACTGTAGCTCAAATGAATGAATCTTGAGAAATAGAGTTTAACTTTATTCCTCATTTTTGTAATTTGTTCAATGTAATTCCCTTTTGCATTTATTTTCCATGTTTTGAGGAGTTTAATCATATGAACATATCTTGACGTACTGAGTTTTGTAAATTCTTGCAGATGTCGGACGAGGCTCTAACTGCATATTGCATTGTCAGTGTTCTAGCTATGGCATCTGTTGGGCTTCTTTGGTGTTTTTATATTTTGTGTTAGAAGGATTTTAAAGACTATCATGTCCATAGAATCTTCACTTAATCTAGGAAGCTTGCAGAACATGTATTTTGCAACAAATTCCTATGCTCGTGGACAATCTGCTCTCTATATTATGTTTGCTATTTGAGTTTCTCTACATTCAATTTGATATCAAGCCAGTCAGCCCAGACGAAGATTTGTCTGCGTTTCAAGAACTTAATACGTGAAGATCACATAAATTTTATGAGATAATATCACAAATAAATTGTATGAGACAATATCAAGATGCATATATAATCAGCACTATTGATTTTTAACATGAAAATTCCTCTAATTTGTGGGAAAGACTTTTGAGATTATAGTCTACATAAACATATTCACTTGTTCCAGATAATGTATCACAATTTCAATAAGAAATAGATTTTCACCAAAACGACCATATACACTTTTAATCCATATATTTTATGGACTCACAACTTACATTTTGTATGCCCTGCTGCTTAAGTTTGATTTAAGTTGCCCAAGCCTAAATCAAGCACTAATCTCCTTACCAAATATTTAGGGTGTGCTTGGGTCACATTATTTTGGAAAAATGTATTCTGGAATAGTAGATTGATGGAGAATGTGTGATTGAAAAAGAATGAAAAGTTATTGATGCGATGAAAAATATTATTTTATNTGCTGCTTAAGTTTGATTTAAGTTGCCCAAGCCTAAATCAAGCACTAATCTCCTTACCAAATATTTAGGGTGTGCTTGGGTCACATTATTTTGGAAAAATGTATTCTGGAATAGTAGATTGATGGAGAATGTGTGATTGAAAAAGAATGAAAAGTTATTGATGCGATGAAAAATATTATTTTATTGAAGAATGTGTGGTTGAAAATGAGTAGAAGAATGAAAATGAAAATGAAAATTTTAATGTGTATCAACTGGGACTTACTTATTGTTTGTTAGCTAACGTAACCACGTTTTCGAGCATCAATCAATCAACTCTGCAAATAAAACAATTTCGATTCGGCAAATACCCTGTTTGGCTTGAAAAAAAATCAAGATTTTTAAATCAAGTTAAAGTCAACAATTAATTTTAATGGACTATCAAAATCTACTAAAATTCCCATGGATGAAAAAAAAAATGGAGGAAGAAAATGATAACAATAAGCATTGAAACTTTACGGCTGTCGACATTTTTTATGAGGAATTTCACTTTTCAAGAAACATGTGCAAATATTCTTGAACCTATATTGAGGTTCTATTCCTGAAAGGGATCACTTTATATAAAGTTGATTAGGAGTATATGCTTTGCTTGCTGCTTCTTCTTCTTCCATTTCTAGCTATTTCCTTTGAAAGATATACTGTCTAACCTCTTTAGCTTTTACATGAACATGATGAAAAGGCATATATGAAAAACAACGTTTTGATTTGTAGTTGACTACGAGGCAACTGCGTATTTTAAAAGTGACTAGTGAGACGCACGTGCATGACAGGTACCGTAGTGTAGTTGGCTACGTAATAGTGTTGACTGGTTTTTTATTATATTTGGAGACATCACTAATTAAATTTTATTTAGCAAAACTTATTCAATTGAAAACTCGAAAGTTTCAACAAAAAATACGCAAATAAAAGTTAGAAACAAAAAGGGAAATTATTCATATAAACAACCAATATAAAAATAAAACAGATGAATATCAGCTCAACAATGAATATGTTAATGAATATATTAATAAGAAGGATGACATTAGTACGACGACATTAAAACACACATGGGCAGCGGGACAACACCGGGGTTGCGATCAATGGGGCAGCGCTCTCATGGATTCAAGGCAACGCCCCAAATGGTGATTGACCTGATCGGTCACTTCGTGGGGGGGTCGAGGGGCAGCGCCCCTCGTGGGGGTCCCGGGGAAACGTCACCCCACGGTGATCGACCGACCTGTCAAGTCGCGGAGATCGATGGGACAGCGCCCCTCATGGAAGTTTGGGGGCAACGCCCCAAACGGTGATCGACTTGGAAATCGCAACATGTGGTACAAAGTGTTTTGCCCCTTTTATATTGTAGTGATGAAATATAGAAAAAGAATTTTACATACATCTTATTACAATATAATTATCAATTAGCAAATTGCAACAAATTTACGGTTATAATCTATCCTATTACAAAAAAAAAAATAGAAAAATGTGTAGACACATTTTTGAATTTACCCATCTTATTTCATTTTTCTCTCCTTTCGGGACAAATTTTAAACTAATAAAAGGATATGTATCTCAATGTATAAAAACAATTGTCTTCGTGCTGTGCATGCACGGTTCGTGTCTCCATGACAGACTATTTTTTTTCTTTTTTGAGTCAAAACCAACCTAAACTCGCGGTTTTCATACAATTCATTCCTATTCAAATTCACGGAATTCCTAACAACTCCTTGAAAATTCATTATTAAGTTCATTATTCATTTATAGCAATTCACAAATCACAATACTAGATCTGTAAATCACAAATCAATGTATAAAAATATGCTAAAAGTTCAAAAGTCTGAAATTTCAAATTCAAATTTACCTGGACACTGAATTACAAAGCTCCTATACACACACACACACACACAAAGTACAGTAAAAAAAGAAGAAAAAAAAAAACCTTCATCCTTGGCAACAATGTCGTTGTCATCTCCACTAGTGGCTAAGATTTTTCATGTCTTATTGTTCTTCTACTTCTTGCCTCTCCATTGCTGCTATTTTTCCTTCAATTTCTCGACAGTTGTATTGCTACGATTTTGGGCACTCAAATCTCCAAGATAGCTGGAGGAGAAGCGAAAGGGAAGCTCAAAGATTTCGGGGGCCAGTTTGAAGGTTTGATTGCCAGATTTTGAGAAGGAAAATTGAGGATTTGGGGAATGAAATGAAAACGAACAAATGAAAAGAAATGGAGAAATCTGAAACGACGACGTAATGATTGAAGATATGAAATTTTGACACGTGTACGGAAAAAGTGACTCTTTTATATTGTTAAGGAAATCACATCAAATTGATTGCTAAAACTTTTTAAAAAATGGAGACAAGTTTCATCCAATGGCTTGAGGAATAAAGGAAAAAAAAAATAAGAATTTCTCAACGTCTCGCGTCTTCAATGACGAGTATTCACTTCACTTGGACTATAATAATAGTTTAGTCATCGAAAGTAGGACGTATATTTTAAAATTCGATGACGGTCTAGGTGAAACATAAGATGACGAGCACACCCGTGAAAAGTCGTTATAATTTTATCAGACATTAATGCAATTTTACTATGTTTAAATGTCATTGTATTTTTGGATATTCGACTCACATAGAGGAGGTAATTTAACATAACAAACAAAAATATATGAGCTTTCATTTCAATAACGAGACGAAATTACACTACACATTTCTGCTACTGGTTTCCTCATTTGCTGCATTGGAAGAGACCTCAAGAGGGAAAACTAGAATGATCAGAACATAAATTAGAAGAAGAAGAGGAGGCACAAGAAGAAGAAGATGTATCTTCTAATTCTGATTTCATGAAATCACAAAACCTAGGCTTATCAACATAAACTTCAGTTTTTGTACTTGGTTTCTTCTTGAACACATGACACAAAACCCAATTTCCTATTTGGATTAGAGAACCCTGCAAACCAACAGATTATATTAATTTGCAGAAATAGGAACTAATTAATCTATAAATTGAATATATATTAACATAGAAAATTACCTGAATTTTTTTTCCCTGCTGGGAATTACTAGCTATGTTTCCATAAATTGTAATGTGATATTCATGCATGATCCAATCGGTTCTAGAAGCTCGGGGATGCTTCCCTTTGTGGAATACTAATGTCTTCTTCATCCCCATTATCGGTTTCCATTTCCGATATATAATTTTTTTATCTGAACCACTGCCCTTCCAGTAGCCATCTTCCGTTGCTCGACTACTTCTGTTTCCAGGTTCCTCATTGCTGAAGAAGTATTTGTCCTTGCCGGTTGAATCCCCTATACAGTACAGTACAGTACACATATATAGTTTACATTTGCTTGTCTGATAAAATTATAACGACTTTTCAACGAGTCAAAATTCGATCCACAACTTTTATCAAATTTTGCTAAAACATAAAACTTAATTTTATCAAAAGCTTCGTCAAACAAACAACCCAAAACTAATTGAAACATATATTAGTCATGAAAGCACATTTTTATATAAGCTAAAACTAATTTACCTGGAAATTCCCTGCAGGGATCATATTTGGAAATGCTGATTTCAGGAATTATTGAAGCAGGTAAAGGGCAGGAAAATATTTTAGGTGCCAAGTACTGAAACACAATCTCTTCATCTGTAGGCTGAAACCGAAATCCTGGTGGCAATTTGCTCATTTCTCCAACTCTACCCAAACTCAATTTGTCCATTCTAGATTGGTGTGTGTTTTAGAGAGAGAGAGAGTCAACGTGCATGGAGGGTTTTGCTGAGGGGTCTTTATACTGATCGTGGGATGGACTGATTCCTATTTTCCTATCAACTTTTACTTTTTTTGGATATTTTTTTCAATAAAATAAATCTATCAGTTCAAAAACCGAAAAAGAATAATGCATTGTTCTTCTAAAAAACAGTAAATGTACTTAGGCCATATATTTAAATTCTTTACTGATTCGTGAATTAGTTCTTATGTGTTTGTGTATATATATAATTAATTTGGCCTTCCTTGCCTTTCGCTTTTACATAAAATATCAGTAGCAAAGATATTAAGGAAAAGCAAAACATCATGTTGCAACCTGAAGGTGATATATAGACAACATGGATTGTTTAACATGGTATGAGGTATCACTTTAGAACTAGAAGCAACTCACATTGTCACTCATTTATAACAATTGTACATGCATCAGATCTTTAGGGTCCGTTTGATAACCCTCATTTTTCATGGAAGTAGGAATTTTTTTTTCCATTTCTAGTTTTTGGCTTGTTTGATAGTACAAATTTTCTATGGAAAATTTTTTCCCTCTTACACCCACACGTGCACATTTTCCATGAAATTGGGGAAATTGTTTTCCCACCTTTTA
>CAIGRO010239759.1:0-10951 GCA_903798355.1 Fraxinus baroniana | reverse complement strand
ACCTTAGTTTTGAATTTTTCCCAAACTAAATACCTTGTCTAGTGTAATTTCCACTTTGATGTAAATTTAGTGTCCGTTCTTCAAATTAACCGAAAAAAAAAAAAAATATCCAATCAATTATTGTCACCTCCCACGGCCACCTCATCACCCAATTTTCTGTCGAAGCAGCGTTAATCTTCTGTCGAAGCGGCGTTGACTGTTTGTCTGTTAGTGTTCCTTGACTTTGAAGTCTCTTCGTTTTTCTTAGCTCCCAAGCTGTTCTTTCCTCTCCTGCCTCTGTTAGTCTTCCTTAAATTCAAGAAAAGAAATTATCCTCATCAGTATCATGGGCTCGATCAATTTTGTCATTATCGTCGCTCAATTCTTTAATGTCCTTGCTTGGCAAGTTGCACTACTTTCATCATTTTCTCCTCAAATTTTGTTCTTGATCATAATAATAGGTTTTTAACATTATGTTTTTGACCCTTTTTGTTTAATTTTCCAGGCCATCAATTCCTCTGATCTATCCCTTGTAAGTACCCCATTGGAATTCTACATTTATTGGGTGCTATCTATTAATTTTTGACTGTTGGAATTGAAACATGTTTAAACAGGTATGCTTCGATTCGAGCAATAAAATGTGATCAAGAATCATTCTATCAGCAATGCCTCAAATATTGGGTATTGTTTTCCATGGCCACAATCTTGGAATGTACACTTTCAAAGCTTCTTGTATGGTAAAATTCTTCTTTTTGTGCTAAGTATTTCATGTTTATTTGGTTGTTTTTCATTAAAAATATGAGAAGATTTTTGAGATGCTTTTCTTTAATGAAGAACTTGCAAGATTTAGAAAAAGCTAAAACGGAATTAATATAAAAAATAATTGCAGAAATGTTGTGCTGATAAATTTCTACCTCTTCAAAGCCTAATGGCTAATAGTACTAAATTAAACACTCCGTCCTTGACTAATGCTATTAGAGGACTTATATTGTTGTGTCTGCACGCCCGAATTTTGGCAGAGATTATTACTTTTATTTTTAAGGGGAGGGTAGGTTTTGATTGTTTATAATCACAATGTCTTTCTTTACATCTAACTTGATCTAAGTATTTTTTACATGAATTTTGAATTAACTATATTTCACACTCATCAAGTGTGCAAAATAACTAGTGTTGAGAAATCGTTTTACTTTTCTCTCTTAGAAAATTTGACTGCCATATTTTTCTGTTCGTGTAGTATCTGGCTTCTTAACAGCAAAGTGGAATCAAGTGGTAATAGTGCCTTTAACATGGGACATTCGTGTGATTATTCTTGGAATACATTGAAACTTTTAAGTTTTCCAATTAAGCTGACTCCAGTTTATTTTAAATGAGACTCGGTTAGTTGTTGTGTGTTCTATGTTAAGATATGGGGTCTATCTTAAAAGGTCATCTTATTAAGAGGGGTAGCTCAAACACTTATAAATTGGTCTGTGTTTTCATCTTTATTCAATGTGGGATTTTATCGCTTAACATTCTCTAATTGAGATTTTCAATAAAAAAAAATTGTCTAATGTTTCTCTGTCACTTACACAAATATGGACACGATAGGATAGCATGGAATATTTAAGTTCCATGATATTTGTATATTATAGAAGTGTTTTCTGATATTCGTGAATCTTGAACTTCGTTAGTTCCACTAAACTCCAGGTCGTTGATAGGTGGAATTAAAATTTGAAAACTCGAAAGTTTGGAAGAAATTAGTGTGATTGCCTTGAAATTGATTGGTTGAAAAAGTATACAAAAGACTTTATTCATGAAGGGAAATAATGTCCTAATCCTAATAGTTTATGAAAGATAAGTAATTAAAACCTAATAGAATAAGTAATCAAAAACCTAAAAGAATAAAAACTCCTAATAAAATAATATCCTACGAGGTAGATATGATTCACCATTAGTCCACTGTTAGTCCCATGCATTGAGTTTCTTTTACATTTCAGGCTCTCTCTTTGGCCCTATATAAAAGGAGTGGCCACTGTCTTGCTCACAGTACCTTCATTTGCTGGTGCCTCTTATGTCTACGCACACTTTGTTCGTATAGCTGAGGATTCATGTTTCCGGGATATACTGCTCATTCCAGAATCAATCGGGCAGAATGAATTTTCTGATCAAGCAAGTAGTCATACAAGGGAGAATGGAGAAGAAGAATCAGACAACCTTGTTGCTTATGAGGTAAAATTTAATCTGAGAATGTTTTGATGTCTTGAGCTCAGATCAGAAAAATTTCAGAAAATGAATCCACCAGGAATATTCATTTACGCCATTCAGTATTGCAGTTGGCTAATATCTTTACTTCTGTAACTTCTGTTTTCTGCTTTTAGCTAACTGGGATGGCAGAAAAATTAAGAAACTAACCTGGGACGGTAATTAATGAAGTATCATATATATCATCACCATTTGGTAATGTCAGCATTCATGAGCGGTTTGTGAGAATATTATTATATTTGTTTCAGGTTGAGACGAGAGCTGCCGGCCGTACGAAGATAGGTGTTTTATTGCAACCGGAATGTCTGAAGAAAGTCCAGAGGGAGTGGAGCTGTCCCCTTTGTCTGATAACCACTACCAACGCAGAAGATTTGAGGATGCACATTCAGGGAAAGAAGCACAAGTTGAAGGAAATGGAACATAAACAGAAAAATGCGGCTGCAACTAAAGAAACAAATATTTCTTTAACTAAGAAGAAAGCCAATATTCTACTAGGGAAATTCAACCAAATCACATGTTTAGATTTTCATAATATGGGTGGTTTTACAACCCTGGTTGAAAGATCAAACAGATGGTCGATGTGGATAAAGCCCGAATATGGATGGACCAAGTTGAATACAGATGGATCTATTGACAGAGAAACATCTGGTTTTGGTGGTTTGTTCCGTGACTATCAGGGTGGTCCTGTATGTGCATATGTCTCGAAATATCCAGGAGATGATATTTTTTTGGCTGAACTATGGGCTATCTGGAGAGGCCTCATAGTTGCATCAAGTCTGGGAATCAAGGTAATATGGGTTGAATCTGATTCACTGAGTGTTGTCAAAACTATCAACAAGGAACAACCATATGGTCCAAAGGCTAGTAGCTGCTTGAAGCACACTTGGAAACTTTTGAAGAAGTTTGACAAATATCTTGTTTCTCATTCTTGGCGTGAAGCAAATAGAGCAGCTGATTATCTAGCTAAGATGGATCTTTCGGGAAGTGGTGTTGTTCTATGGCCTGGTGATTTTCCCAGTGAACTTTCCAGAATTATCGAGGAAGATGCTCTAGGGACGAAGTACTACAGAAGATAACTTTCAACTAACCTTGCTGATACTTTATATACATGAAAGTTTAAGTAGCTCACATGACTATAAATGAGCTACAATCATGTGAATGTGTTTTAGAGTTTCCCTTTTTTAGCAGCCTTTTGCCTTGTTGGTTAGATTTTCCCTCCGGTTTCTAATTTATTTACATATTTGAGAACTTACAATCTGGCAGAAAGGCATCGTTTTGTTAAATAGGAAAGAATTGTGTCCTAGCTTTGAACAAGTCATTTTTCAGTGTAGTATGTAATTAAACTACCAAGACTGAAACTCTTTTTTGCTTACGATAGTTTAAATTCTAGTGAAGTCTGAATCATAACACTTGTCGAATTGGGAAGTGCTAGAAGTACTTCCTTCATCCTTGTAGTAACCAAGGAAGTAAATATAGAATTTTCCTGTCGAATTTATTTCGGCAAAAAGCAGTTTGATTCCTTCCATTGCAAGTTCGCTACAATCGTCTCAGCCCGTGTTCTCATTTTAATGGGGCCCAAACAGGGGCTTCATTTTCTGTATTTGTACCGGCTCTCATTTCCTTCTTTTTTCAAATTTTGTGCTTAGTACAGCAGTGACCATTATTACACTAAGAAAAGATGAGATTCCTCTTCTTTTCTTTTCCTTCCTCGTGCCATGGAGGAAGATGTTAGATAAGTATTTCTATACTGGATACCGTATATGTCGTATTTGCAGTAGTTACCGTATATGCACCAATAATCGTATATGAAAGAGTTATTATATTTACAGCTTAGATATCACATATACAAAATGAACATCGATTTTACAAACTTGATATCGAATTTACAGTTTGAATTAGAAAAATAACAAATCCAATGATTTGTTGATTATAGTAAAAAATAACAAGCAAAATAATAATAATAATAATAATAGTAATAATTAAATAGTAATAAACTTTTAACCTGAGGCTTTTGTTAAACACAATTTCCTTAAAACAGATTCGCCCCCTCATCGTACGTGCTTGAGGTTTAATTTGAGCGTCTGCTTCCCAAGATATAACGGTAGAATAATAGAATCTGAACATTACAGATTTTACTCCGAAGAACCGAGTTAGTGCTCGAACAATATCACCACAAAGACTGAAACAGAAACTGAAAACTAAGAAAACTCGAACTGTATACGGATGAATTTTCAAATGAAATTCGTGTATTGAAAAGAGGAAAAACGAGACATATATATAATGGCTCTTGAGAGTGCAACTTGCCCATTCACATAATAGCAATTACCATAGGAGTTTCAACTGTTTCAGAAAATGAAAAGTCAGTTGAATAAAATAAAATTGTAGCAAAATGTGGACACTCATAAGGGGCCAATTGTGTTCCTTTCGATTTGACATTTGTGTACGTAAGTCGCGCAGGCACAAAAGTTCAAGGTCTGAAGCCTATTTCGATCCAAAATTTGCACCCCCTGCGCGCGCACGTGGAAAAAACCTCTATGCTACACATGATTACACTATTCTAAAGTGTAATCTTTTTATAAAGTGATTTTAGTGTTCATCTACTTCCTGTGTGGGACAAACTTATTTTTTAGTTTTCCACCAACATAAATTCCTTTTAAGTGGCACACTTTAAGTTTCAATTTCTCATTCACCCGAGCATCAATTTTGACAAGTAAATATATGATTTCGATGTACTCATGGAGGATAACACAAATCAATCTTTATCTTCCAAAATATCCAAATGGGTCCCACTCAAAACTCATGCCAAATTCAGCCATTATCTCATTTTTTCCAATAGAAGATCACCAAGTAGATAGTTTCCTCAAGCTTATTCCAGATGACTACTGCTAAAGCTTCTTTCGACACTTCCCTGAACTTATGATCACCAAGGCTTGGTATTATTCTATTTTCTGCTTTCTTCAATATTATTGCATAATCTAGACCAAGATTATCTAGTCCTGCCCGTATCTTAGTTTTCTAGATAATAAAGTCATTCTTGCCATTGAAGTTTCTTATCTGTAATACACGGTCAACTTGAATTTGATCCTAACCTAGAAGAATCCCCCGCGATCTTTAAGCCTTGTGAACTGAAATGGCTCTGGTCACCAAGGACAATTGGCAAAGGAGCACATGGCGAACAATCAATCCAACATTAAAGAAATTGGAAGTAAACAAAGACAAAACTGTGTGGGCTATCTTATTCTCCTCTATGAGTAATCAACTAGGACTACACCCTATATCTAAACATAAAGAAAAGAACTCACTTAAAATAACTGCAACGAGTTGAGACCCTTCTTGAGCCTCTGAACCACTCCGAGTCAATCAGTCTCCACAACACTTATTTGGAAGCCACATTCCCTAGCAAAGATCAACTCTTCTCGAACGGCTATATTTTCAATTTTAATCTGATTTTAGTCTGGGATTTGAATTTTCTTTCAATTTGTCTTGGGGTTTGAATTGGTCAACCCCTAAAATGGGTAGTAAGAAGAATGGACAGCCTGGTGTGCACAAACCAGCTGGCCTAACAAAGCTACTACCTATTCCCACTAAGGCAGTCCTAGCTGCAAACGAAGGTAGTCAACAGCAAGGTAAGCATGGTAATGCTGCTTCTTCGTCTAGTCTGACCCAACAGGCTGCGAATATTTTTTGGAATGAGTTATGTGAAGTTGAAACAGAATCACCACGTGTCTCCCAAACACTTGGTGATGAAGATACATGTTCTGAAAGTTCAGCTCATGAGCCTTAAATGGCCAAAGGTCAGAATAAGTATCAAAAGAATGACAAAGCTCCATAGGTCGACCTCTTCAAAGATAATAGGAGCATCGATAAAGGGCTTAAACTTCGAGCTATCGAAAACTAGCTTGGTGAGCTTATTTTGGGGGAGGTGACGTCGATAAATCGTGGGGATACTACCTTGTGGCTATTTTGCAGATCGTTTTCCTGGTAAGGCAGCTTTACTTCAGGTATGTGACGCTTAGAAGGTGGAGTATCAGTACTTTGTGCTTGCCAGCGGCTGGTTTATTTTCAAGTTTGAAAACGAGGCATCAAGGGCTAGCGTACTACACGGGGGACCTAACTTCGTCTTTGGGAGGGGACTTATGCTCAAAACTATGCCTCATTTTTTTGAATTTGATGATAGTGAGATTAGCGCCTTACCAGTTTGGATCAAGTTACCGAGGTTGCCATTGGATTTGTGGAACTCAAATGCCTTAAGTAAGATTGCATCCAAAGTGGGGAAGCCCATCTTGACCGATAAACTCACATTAACCAAGGAGAGACTTTCATATGCAAGAGTTTTGGTGGAGGTTGATGTTTCGAATGAGCTAGTGCATACAATCTACATGAAATTGCCAACTTGGAAGTCTCGAAACCAAGAGGTTGTTTACGAACATATACCAAAGTTTTATGCTGCATGTAAAATGTTTGGACATTCGACAACCGGATGCAGCATTAGCAAGGATCCTGTGGCTAGCAAACAGGCTGCCCAAAGCATATCTACGTATACCAATGACAAAGCACAGACCATTAATGCTGAGAATCAGCTGAACTTGGCTAATACTCAAGCTGCTACTATCGCAATTCAGCAGAATACAGCTGTTAATATAACAGTTGAAAATGTAGAGGGCCGGAAGAGTAGTGAATGGCAACAATAGAATCAAGGGGATGATGTAGAATATTAGTTCACGATAGTCAACAGAAACAAGGAACGAAATAGTAACCAAACTACGACGAACAATGGAAGGCAGAAAATGGCGGACGCAATTAGTAAAGTCAATATGAAAGCTACTTTAAATGAGAAGCTTAAAGACAAATTGGAGGATTTAACGATTCCAGCTATTAGGAAGGATATAAAGAAGGGGCACACCCTTCGAATATCATCATTAAGGTCGCATTTTGGAATATCAGGGGGGTTCAATATGCCCCTAAAACAAAATAAGGTACATCACCTCATAGAGCAGCAAAATATTGATATTTTTAGAGTTTTGGAAACGAAAGTTAACCAAGATAGCGCGAATCATGGGGAATAAATTTGGTAGATGGAGGCAAGCGGATAATTTTCTCTCGCATCCGACTGGCAGAATCTTGGTCCTATGGAATCCATCAAAAATGAATCTTCATGTTTTGGAAACAAGTCCTTAAGTGATGCATTGCTACGTTACTTGCTAGGTAACATCAATATCATCTTATATTAGCTTTGTTTATGCATTTCATTCTATTGTTACTTGAAGACACCTTTGGAGTAATATATTAGAGTTTGGTGCGGCTTGCTTGAGTCTTTGGTTGATCTTAGGAGATTTTAACAATGTCCTAAGATATGATGAAAAATGTAATGGAGCGGAAGTGACCCCGTATGAAATCAAAGACTTTACGGATTGTTGCTTGAATGCGGGTCTTTCAGATTTAAGGTCCATTGGATGTTTTTATACATGGACTAAAAATTAACAAGGAGGCATACTTTCGGCGTGGAGTAAGATTGATAGGGTGTCACGCATTTTCTACAACCTAAAATTATGCCGCAAGTGTACGGTGTTAAGTTTTGTTATATAATGATGAAGTGAAGATTGTCGAACCCACAGGGATTGATGTATGATATTGGATAAGCAATTTGAATGTATGTGTTCTTATCTAATAATGAAAAGCTAAAATTGGCAATTAAACAAACGTAAAATTCAACGAAGTTATCAAATTATAAAATTCTAGGGAATGATTTCATCGCACTATCGTCAATGTTTTTCAACCTAAAATTGCTAACTTAATCAGATTTATCTTAATTTATAGGCAAGAACCCTAATTTAATTCTATCCCCTCTCTCGAGTGCCGGCTAGAATTTATTTCTATAATTTAATTCCAATATCTCTATTCCGAATTTAATATATAGAAATTAATTTGCACGTGGTTCTTAATTCAAACAAGCCTCAAAGATCCGTACATTCTCTCGAAACTTACGAAATCTAGGTTATATTGTTTTATGATCACGCTCAAATTTTTCTCTCTTGAGTGCCAAAATTTATGCATCAAATCATTCAATTATTGACCAAGTAATTGAATGCATTAAACACAAACAACATAAATAAATAACCAGAAAAATTCAAAAGAGATTAAATATTAAGGAATCAAAACATGTTTCAAGAGGATTACATCAAACCCTAGATCTAAAGTGTTAGTTCATGATGAATACAATTGACAACATGGAATTTATCATTAAAAACATGGATAAAAAAACAAAGGTTTAGAAAAACTCTTCGTGGCCGTTTGATTTCTTCCTCAAATGATGTCAATCGTTTCTTCTTCTATGAATTTCTTCAAGAATTGTGCCTTATGCTTCCTTGCCTCTTCTAGCCGTCCAAGCCTCCCTTTTTGGTCTTCAAAATGTGTATTTATAGTTCCCCAAAAATGCAAGACGAACTGGCGTTGGAATGGGCGGGATTTCTTTCAAAAAACCCTATTTTTCCTCTACCCGATATGCGGCGCCAGTGCCTCAATTTTTTTTCCTTCTGCTGGCGCCGTAGCGCCCATGTATGGCACCGCGGCGCCAGCATCGCTGTTTTCCTCTGCATGTCTTTCACTATTTTGATCATTAAATTTTCGTATGATATCCGATTAAGGTGATTCAAGATGCCGTGAAAAGATGATTCAAAGGGCTACAACTTTGCTTCATATACCATTTCCCAATTCAAACATTTNTTGACGCCGCAGCGCCACTGCTTCAGTTTTCACTGCGCGCCTTCCACTATTTTGATCATAACTTTTTCGTCTGATATTCGATTGAGATGATTCAAGTTGCTATGAAAAGCTGATTCAACGGGCTACAACTTTGCTTCAGATACCATTTCCCAATTCAAACGTTTTCTATGTCTAAAATGAGCCTCAATATGAAACTATAATTCCGGAGCATAACTTTCTTGGTTGAAAATTGATATATGATCATGCTTTGATTATATTTGATCCCTTTTGGCATATTCCTTTATCATTCTTCCTCCAAGACATGCTTCCTTCCATGACCACCACCCTAACTCTATTACAAGCTTCAAAATACTCCATTTTGAACCAAATTTCTTAGCTACGAAACAACACCAAAACACACATTAAAAAGTTCAAAAGTACTCAAGATCAAACTAAAAACTAAGATCTAAATGTGCTTGTTTAATGAGTTAATCACACTCATCATAGGGCTATGGTAAATGAAGCGTGGTTACAAGCGGGTTTTCATGCCTTGGCGGATTTTCAAGCGACGGGGTGCCTTTCCAATCACTCACCTTGTATTGTCTCTCTCTTTCAACATGATGGGGACGAAAGGCAAATATTTCAAATTCTTTGATATGTGGGCAGATCATGCTATTTTAAAAATCAGGTTGCTACAAATTGGAACCAGCAAATTCAAGGTACAAAATAGTTTATTCTTTGTAAGAAATTACAAAGGTTGAAGGAAATTTTAAAGCAACTCAATCAAAGTTTACACACGTCTCAGCCAGGGTGGACAAGTTAAAAATGGAACTTAAGGCAGCTCAATTGGAGCTGCAAGATCGGTTGAACAACCTAGATTTGCAAAGAAATGTTGCACGGTTACGGAAGGAAACGATGGATATTTGTGAAGCGGAAAGAAGCTTCTACTATCAATGAGCAAAATGTCATTATGTGAAGAAAAGTGACAAATGCACAAAATTCTTTCACTCAATGGTGAGGAGGAATGCGAAACAGAATTTCATTGCGACAATTATGAAGGAAAATGGTAGCCTCACGAATTCACAAAAAGAAGTGGCTAGAGAATTTGTTGGTTTTTATCATAAGTTGTTGGGCATAGATGTCACTTGTGAACCTATTGATAAAGCTCTTGATATGGATATCTCTACACAAAAAATTAAGGTTGCCCTGTTTGGTATTGGCGATGATAAATCACCGGGATCGGACAGATATACCTAATGCTTCTTTAAAAAGGCTTGGGACTCGGTATGAGGCAATTTTTTGGAAGCTATTTCAGAATTTTTCGAGTCTTGTTCACTCCTTAAACAGATAAATCACAGTGTTATCGCCTTGATCCCTAAAGGTAACCACACTTCAACAGTTGGTGACTTTAGACCTATTTCATATTGTAATGTTGTATATAAGGCCATTAGTAAAATCTTGTCTAACTGATTGGCGCCTATTCTTGGTTCCATAATTGATCAGTCGAAATTCGTATTTGTAAATGGAAGGGGTATGATAGAAAATGTTTAACTTGCACAGGAATTGTTAAGGCAATACAATAGGAAAAGAACATCACCTAGATGTCTTCTTAGGATTGATCTAAGAAAGGCATATGATTCCATCGATTGGAGCTTTCTTAAATCAGTTTTGGAAGGATTGGGTTTTTCGACGAGATTCATTCAGTAGGTGATGGTATGTATTTCTACACACTCTTACTCTATTGCTCTTAATGGAATAAAGTAAAAGGGGGTTAAGACAAGGTGATCCCTTATTGCCATTTTTATTCGTGATTTGCCTTGTATACTTGTCAAGATCATTGAAGAGGGCCACTAGTTCAACTATCATCCAAAGTGTGGGCTCTTGAATATCACACATTTGGCTTTCGCAAATGGTTTGATGCTATTCTCCAGGGGTGATGTTATTTCGGTACGCATATTGATGCATTGCTTGTCCAAGTTTCACGGGTTACCTTTCTTCTTAGCTAAGAAAGGGACACCGTACGGCAGTA
>CAIGRO010239750.1:0-10131 GCA_903798355.1 Fraxinus baroniana | reverse complement strand
CGAAATAATCTGTGACCAAAAAATTTGACGATATGTGACCAGTAAATAAATTCGTGACTTATAATTATGAATATGTGACCATTAATCACAAAAATGTGACTTTATTATCTTTATTTAATAAAAATAATTAAAAAACTTGATTTTTGAATTTTTAAACTAAAAACCTGATTTTTGAATTTTTAAACTAAAAACATGATTTTTGAATTTAGAAACTTAAAAACTTTACTTTTGATTTTTTTTTGCCCTTTTCGTATTCAAATAGGCTCTAAAATCAGCCCGTTACAATTGGGCTCATATCTCTCCATATTTGGGCCGATCTGTTTGACCCAATAATGAAGGGGTGTTTTTTGGAGGAAATGGTGGAAGATAGCTGGTTGACCCGGCCATCTTTCCACAATGGCCGTTGACCATTTAAAGAAAAAAGAAAAACTTATTATACTCATATAGGGCAATGTAAAGCCATTTTTATCCCTCGCACGATTTTGGAGGGAGGGAGGGAGCATTGCTCTACATGATATAATACATTTAAAAAATTATTATTGTTAATATGTTATGATCAAACAATAAGCTTTTAAAACTTGAATTTTTTTTTTTTTCATATAATAACTAAAATGCAGATGATTCAAGAATTTAATTAATAATTTTTAAAAATTTATGTATAAACATTGACTAACCAGTCCAACCATTGGTTGAACCAGTAACTTAGTTGGGCCACCAATGTTCGACCCTGGCAGATAAATATGCTTATTTTATTTGTTATAATAACTAAAATGTAGATGATTTACGATTTTAATTAATATTTTCTAAAGATTCTATGTGTGACCAATCGGTCTCATCACTTACCCACCAATTAAAGCAATGACCCGGTAACTTAGTGAGGTCAATGTCGAACTCAGAGTCTAATAACTATACTTCCCACCCTATAAAACATGTCTGAATTCCATCAAGTTTTGTGCTAATAAATCTAAAAAATACCCCTTGACATTATCTATGGGTTGGATAGAACAGTGCCATAGGATTAAAATTTTCAACCAAAATAATAGAAAGGAGAAAGGTAATCTTTTAGAAGACAATAAATCTAAGCAAATTTCGGGCAACAGATGTGAAGAAATACTGTAACTAATAGACATTTTAGAAATAGTAGAATTTGTTGAAATTTGTTCGCATACCTATTAGAATTAACAATTAGCATAGAGATATGAGTCTCGCCAACATATAGGCTTTAAAATTGTCTTTTTTAAATATTCGTGGTCAGAAATAGGCGGGCAGCAGGCTGATGCTGAATCACTGGGTTTGATAAGAGATCATAATGGACACACCATATTTAACTCTAGTATATAAACTTTGTGTATTTGATTTTCCTGATTTGCATTAATGCTAATTTTAAAAATTCAAGTCCTCAAGTATTTTTCTTTGCATTGGTAGCCATTCATACTTGATGTACAGGACACAGCAGTACTTTTCAAGACCTTACAAGTATTAAATTACCTGTGAATTGTGAAATGACTTGTCTCTTGTGTACGTTATTGTTGACACCGGCAAGGCTCCCTCTTGAGAATCCATATGTCCCTTGTGTGTGACAGTTATCTCTCGAGCATCGGTGCAAGTTAGGGGTCTAAAAAGTAATGGATGACAAATATTGTCTCCATCCAATTGAAGATGTTGGCAAAAACGAAACTCGAAACAATGCTTTTATTGTTAATTATATTACTTAAGAACTCATTGTTTTATAATAATTCCTCCATATGCTGGTGATTTGAACCTTCTTTTTTGGATGTCTGCTCTGGCAGCAGAAGAGGTATCACAGTCTCAGGATTCGTGCCACCAAAGTTGTCTCAAGATCCCGATGCAGATGGCGTGAATCATCAGGTGCTGGGAAGCTCACATACTGATGACCAAGAGCATCTAAGTCCTGATTGTAATGGAGGCTGCATATCCCAAGATGTTACCATGTCTGATGGAGAGATTTTGAGTAAAGTCAACACTATCAAGCAGATATTTGTGAAGTGTACAACAGATTATGGCATTCCGCAGCTGGAAAGAGTGTACGCTCGTATAATGAAGGGTGTTTTTGAAACGAAAAATATTATCGAGTCCAAAGATCTTAAATCTTCAATTTTGAACTTCTTGTTAGGGTTTGCAGAGGTTCAATCGAAATTTTAATGTGATGCCATTTCACTTTGTTGACATTTTGCTTCTTACTAGTTTTTCCATTGAAATTTGATCCTATCATACTTAAAATATCAGACATTGTTCTCCTTCCGTAACAATGATTGTTCATTGCCCCCTCGCGCTCTCTCCTAAATCTTGAATATATTATATTTTGTAAGTTAATGTAAGAAAGTGTACGGTGAATCTATAAAAACCAACTGTTAAAGATTCAACTCCGTTGGATCTTCTGTAGCGATTATGATTCAAGCCAAGTTGTGGAAAATGTTCGTGTAACCCACTAAATTTATAGAGATTGTACCTTATTCTATTTTTGTTCATCGAGTAATCTCTGGGTAAAAAATGTGCCTACTTGTGTTAAAACAGCCTGCAGTGTATGTATTTGCACACACTAACGTGTTTCTCATGGGTCTTCTACCTTGGAACAGTTGATTTGAATCTACCGAAAGCAGCTTAAGACTTGATGGCAATCTGGAAATCCTTGCATATCACTTAAGTTTGTAGTATTTATTATGCAGTTCAATTTCTATTAAGAGGAGGAAAATCCTCATTTTTCTATACATACTTATCAATGAAATTACATGCTTGCAACTCCTGCAATTGCAAGTAAAAAACACTCAGGATTTAGCCTCTAATGTTTCTGCACATTCAGTCATTTTCAAGCTACTTTCGTCCTGATCGATGAAGTTAGTGCAAATCCAATAGCCGTATTAGTACAACACCAACAAATCAACAAATCGATCAATCATTGGTTTGCTTTTCTGGTTATCCAAAGCCTAAGGAGAGCATGATGCAACATCCCGACACAAATTTTTCAAGCTCTGATGCGCCACAACGCAATGTAGGCCAATATTCGATATCCTACAAACATGATGAGCAAAATGCCAACGCTCATTGCTGGATGCATTTGTCCGACGACGTCTTGGTTAACAAATTTACAGCTTGCTTTCTCTCGGCCATCATTGATAGAGCAACCGAGAAATGAGGAGATTTGTTTCCCATCTCCATATTGGACGTAGATTAGGAGCCGATAGCTATAAAATATGGTCGAAATATACTTAAACCATGACATGAAGGCTGGTACCTTGTGCACGTAGAATCCTCCTGTTAAAACAAATGCTAGCATTGTGACAGTTACCACAGTCGATGCCTTCTTGGCATCCATGATCAATGCACCGAGAGCAAGGCCGAGTCCTTGAGATACAAGCACATGACCGAGCAGCACAATTAGGGTTAGCAAAAATGCGCACAGCTCAGGTTTTAGCCCGGTCATCCAATACACTATTGCAAGGGATAATATGGGGAGAATCATCTCCATCGGTAGGTCCCCCGTAATACGGGCCAGGAAATAGGACAATAGTGTATACATACCCGAAGCTCTTTCCTTGACGAAAATAGCTCGCTCTTGAGGAAATGCAAACACACCACCGAAAGACGGAAAAACACCCCAGAAGATAGAAATGAAGAAAAGAAGCCCTAAACGATCCTGAATATCCCGATAATCAGAGTGCCACCACATGAAACCAGCTAACAATGAGGCCATGATCACTTGAAAAACTCCCAGGGGGTTAAATGTTTCGTGCTTTCTCTCTTTCATGTTTCGTTGGAGGAGAATAATAAACTGGTCAAACCACGTCGAAAAACTGTGTTTGTAATCGCAGGTGTGTTTTCCCACCATCACCATCTCTTTTGTTGCCGTACTTGTGGAATCCAAGCAGGCTGCCTTCACCTTTGGGGCCAACACAGCATTATAAGAGGATACTAGGTTTTGCCTCACATTAGGCTTCTCTTTGTCCCTTATCCCATCAAGTTGGCACACCCCTACACATGGAAAAAGGGTTTAATCAGCATATTGGGTACAAAAATAATCAATAGTATAATAAACAATTTTCCTTTTTCTTTTTTATTTTTTTTTTTATCTCTTTTATCCTTCATACTATCTAATAATAAATAACACGCCTTACCAAGCGAGCCATGCAATTGTATATGACTGCATCGATTACAACAACTTAACAATAAATTAATTCTTATTCTCAATAGATTTAGAGTCGATTACATTAATCATGTTTTGCAATCAATTTGATTCATCACTACTTCTACACCAAAACCCGAACTAACCACAACGAGCCAAGTTATAGACTTGGTCTACTCCCTTTCACTAAGGTCACACCATTTTTAACTATAAGAGTCTCCATCGCCGAACACATTAGTCATTTTTTTCTTTAATTTATCCGTGAATTATTTAAAACATAATCTTTCAATAATTAATGCTAAGTAGCAAGAATTAAAGTTGTCCAATGTTGGTGATGAGGTGGGAGTCCACTCAAGATAATGTTGGAGATGGATTTGGGCCACATCTCCACTTCATTCATTTCGTTATTTAATCACATACAACATATAGTGGAAATCACCCTATGGTCCTTTAACACATTGTCCAATTTAACACCAAAAATGTTTTCCGTATAAATAAAAGAAATAAAATATGAAATAGATTTTTAGATAATATGAAATCAGCAAAAAAAAAAAAAGATACTATAGTGAAAGTATTAAATATTTAAAATCATTTAGCGCTCTTATATTAAATATATAGCATCGTGATTAATTAATGCCAATTTCATATGCTATCTTGCGTCAGGAATGTTGTCATATTTTCCTTAATCCAATGTTATAATCATTTTGTTGTCCAACAACAAATTAAACCTATTTTAATATTCTTTTTAAGTCAAATTAATGGTCATGCCCACCAACTATTATATTCTATCATTATTTTGCAATAAGATTTGGTTTAGTGACATGTCCCACCATTCTATTTCTTGAAGAAAAGGATAGAATGGCAACTTATTTTAATGGTCTTAACACAAAAATATGGAGTGACGTGTCACTATGAAAATCTCGTTTCAACGACAATATATTCTATAGTCAAAAGACTTTTGTTAGGTAAAGAGTGATAAAATAAGTTAAGGATTAAAATAGGTTAATAGAGTCAAATATAAAATAAGTAATCATGCAATGAAAATAGTTAATTAGATTGAGAACTCACTTTTCTTTTTAACATCATCGAGATCAAAACGGGAAAGAACTCTCTCTCTCTCTCTCTCTCAGAAAGATTTTGATTACAGATTAAGATGATGTTTGGTGAGGATTAAAATTAGATTTTTTATAAATTGTGATAGAAGTTTTTGAAATGTATGGTAAAAAAGTTGTGGGACTCATGAAAGATATGATTAATATTGATTGTTTGACTTTGATTTAGATTAAAAATATGTACCAAATAGGGCCTTAAAATCTAATAATTGAGTAAATAAACATAGGAAGAATACAAGGGTCTTGATTTCCATCGATGGACCCCTTTTCAAAAAAAAAAAATTAGCATAAGACACTTGAAGATGATTAGGATGCAAATCTTAAATTATTGATTTCAACGCAAATAGGATCCAACGATGAAAGATCTATATCTCTAATCAGTAATGACTATCACCCATTAATTAAAGAAGATCGAATCTAATTAAAGATGGTTTTATTTTAGATTTGACACCTAGGCCTTGTTTGAGCCACATTTTTTCCTTATCAAAATGAAAAATATGACCGTTATCCATCACATCAACATTAAAATTCAAACTTTCTATCTCTTGTGTGGGGCCCATAACGGCTATATTTTTCATTCTCATTCTCATTATAATGTGGCTCAAACGGGCTCTTAGTATTCATTTGAAATCCCCAAGACACTTCTCATCAATTTGAAATTAAGGGCCCGTTTGAGCCACATTTTTTCTTCATTATAATGAAAAATATGACCGTTATCCATCACATCAACATTAAAATTCAAACTTTCTATCTCTTGTGTGGGCCCATAACGGCTATATTTTTCATTCTCATTCTCATTATAATGTGGCTCAAACGGGCTCCTAATCTTACTTCTAAAAAATTAACTTATTTTATTTTTACTTTTTTTTATCTAAAATTAATGATTACGCTCGTAATATTCTTTAAAAATGATTACATCAATTCAAAATGTTTGGTTCTTTGAATTAAATAGAATGGGGCATGACGATTTATGAAAAATTAGTAGTCTTTTAAAAATTACTCACCAGAAACCTAAAAAGATAAAGGGTTGATGTGTCGAATTAGGTTGAACTGATGTACACAAAACAAGATAAATAAATAAAGTAGAATTTTGGTATAGACCAGCCGACTGTTTTTGACTTGTAATCAACCGATTCCTTGCTTTTTATGGCTAAATCGAGAGTTTCAACTTGTTCTTTCTTCCTTAATCCGTCTAGTATTATTCAATATAACATGTCAATGGTCAATTCCTAAACACACTAGATACAGTAAGCCTAAGGGTAACCGTTCAGATATTGATTGATCTTGATTTAACATGGTTTACGCATTATTGATTCTCGAAAGAGTTAATCGAACGTGTTCGAGTTGTTGGCTCGTCCAACCCGATAGCACTCATGGTAGCTTGTCAACTTTGTTAAGTGCTTTATTTTCATCTATTGTTATATCTAGTCTTTTCTAGTGACAATATAACAAAAAAATAATAAGGAGCATAAAAGAATTTGATAAAACTATTGGCTCAAGACCCTCATGTGCAAAAGCCAAAAGGCAAACAAAAGATAAGAGGGTCACTAGCTATTAGCCACGTGGTGTACATGAAAGTTACATTCCTAAGCACTGTAGCCTCAAGATGCAAAAGCCAGTACGTATCAAATCACTTTTGTCCAAAGTTTCAACCTTTCCATCTCACCATATCATAAAGAGATATCCACCACCGTGGCCGTTGCCACTCCACCACTACCATTGGCGAAGGTGGACCAATGGGATGCCTTAACTAGATGTCTCGATCAAAGTCATTTGCAAGGTTAATGAATGTGCGAAACTAATGCCTACAAAGTTTAATTACGATTTGTAACTTTCGACATGTCGAGTCAAACTCATCTAACAAGTTGAGTTCAACTTCACAACTCTACAAATGATCAACCATTTTATTTTGGACCATATATAGCCTGTTCGGCTAACCTAAAGTGTCATAACATTAACGTATGGTACCTAGAATTTTACTTCATTAACTAAAAGCTCTAGGGTTTGTTGTGCCTTTAAAGGAGTTAAAATTTAAAGGCTACTATTCACATAAAAGTCCTCATTAATTAAAGTCAACTTCCCTGCCCTACATTCTTTTAACACAAAGAATAATACTTTAATCACACACTTCCTATCGGATAAGTTCAATACGATGAATTCAAATTACTATCAATCTTACCCCGTTCGACTCATACATATATAGAGCATTCCAGCCAAAATGCATGTATATGTCTCTACAACAAATCAGGTGTTTACCTACTATATATGTCAACCAACGTCATGACACATTCAATGTATGTTCGAGACACGGAATATATATAGTCTTATCAAATTATACGAGACAGAATAGGGGCGTACCGTTTGCCAGATCAAGCAAGAAATCAGCTGGATTCATGGGAAAACTAGGGCAGAACCCAACAGATTCAAAATAATTCATGGCCTCATTGCCTTTACCAAAATATATACACCTCCCTTCAGACAAAACCACCACCGAGTCAAACGACTGGTAAACTCGGCTCGACGGCTGGTGCACCGAGGTAACTATCGTTTTCCCCTTCTCCGCCAGTGACCCCAGCGTCGTCATCAACCGGAATGCAGCCGTGGAATCCAATCCCGATGTTGGCTCGTCAAGAATTAACAAACTAGGGTTTATCAGCATTTCATGTGCTATGCTTACTCTTTTTCTTTCGCCACCTGAAACTCCTCGAATAAAACTGTTCCCAATAATTGTATCCTTACATTTAGCCAAACCCAGTTCGCGAATCACCGATTCCGCCATGGAGATTTTCTCATTTCTAGGGAGAGAAGCTGGTAGCCTTAACAGAGAGCAGAAAATTAGGGTTTCACGAACTGTTAAGTGCGGTAACAGAACATCTTCTTGAGTGACGAACCCGATTCTTTTTCGGGTCAATTTGGTTAATTTCTTACTGTTGGCAAGGATCGAACCGGTGAGGCCGTGTCCATGGTGGAGCCGGCCGGCGAGAGCATTAAGGAGCGTTGATTTTCCGCTGCCGGAGGGGCCAAGGACGGCCAGGATTTGTCCTGGAGACACCATGCCCGTGATCCCATTTAAGATTTTTCGTTCTTGATTAATCCTGGCCGTCTGATTTTCAACATCAGATGATGATGTGGGTCCACCTGTTAACATCTTTCTCAGGATGGTTGTTCTAAATTCATTGCTATTCTCCAGTTTTACACTGTAGTTTACTTCGATGAACTGCATGAAACCACCCCAAGAAAACCATACTTACATTAGTTATACTAGATCCTCGATGCATGTTACTCGACTCAACAGTATAATAAAAAAAAAAAAAAAATCGTCCATAAATTTTTTACTTCTTGGAATAGTGTCAAGCTCACTATACAAAACTCAAACCCCCTAATTAATGAGATTTCAGCTTTATTAATATTATACTGGACTATATACATTTGATCGCATATAACAGATATATAAGTTTGTGTATATGTGTAAAATGTTTACCTTAAGGGTAATTGGATAAGAAGAGGACAAGACAGAATTGGAATCCCAAGAAGAGTTATTGGATGGCTCTCCATTAGAAGTTTGTGCAGCCATTGTTAAGAAGGAAAATGATAAGAGGGAAAGGGAAATGTGAGGAGGGAAATGTGAGGAGGGAAATGTAATGGAGATCGAATTGAGAGATCTTGCTTTCACCCCTATTTATTTTATTTTGAGAAGCCAATGGTTAACACGTCACATGCTACGTGTCAAAAAAACCCACGTACAAAGCCCCTTTGCTTTTTGTGTGTTTGGGTGTTAATCGGATTCATGAACCAGCCAATATTCAAATTAGAGTAACACTGCTCACAGTGAAGAATATTACGTGGCATATATATATATATATATATATAAGGGTTTGTGATTTAATGCGTGAATGAATAAAAAAATAACATATTAATGTATTAAGCCCCTGTTTGTTCCACATTATTTTTTTCATTCTCATTCTTCTTCTCATTTTCAATCACATATTCTTCAATAAAATAATATTTTTCATCACATCAATAATTTTTCCTTCTTTTTCAACAACATATTTCTCATCACATCACATCACATCAAAAGAATGCATTTTCTCATTTTAATGTGCACCAAACACACTCTTAATCAAAAATCGTTACGTATGACGATTATCGATAATTTTCAAATAGTAAGCATTACTCTTCAAATTAATATATATTTTTTTCCATTTGATTCTCTCTGCATGTCTCTCTCTCTCTCTCAGGAAAATGATGAAAAAAAAATGGAAGTAGAGAAAGAGAGAGGCTAACAGCAATTATGGGAAAATGAGAGGCAATTAAACTCATGTTTGTCTTCTACTCTTTTTTCTATGTATTCATATTCAACCATACAATTATATAATAAAATATTTTATACGTAAATTTCAAAAAATTTCCTAATTTTTTTTTTGGCATGGATTGCAAAGCAGTAGGTCCACATCGGATTGTCCCGAAACTTTTGAAATTATAGCTTTTAGGGAAAAGCCAGAGGTCCCGGCTCAACGACCGAGACCTTGGACAGGGCGCCAGCTGGCGCCCCCCTATTGAAGGGGGGTGGTGAGCCGGGACCTATAGCACGGTTCTAGCTTTTAACAAAGAGAAAAATCTCTAAGCTCTGGTGAAGGTATCAAATATTCATAAAGGTTTCCAAAATTCTTTTTGTTTTCTAACAAAATCTGAAAACTTTTAGAAAATTTGAGGAACGTTTAATTAAAAATACTTGAAAAGTTATATAGCTTTTGTTGCCGGGGCTTAATCAAGGATTAACTTAATTACAGCATTTAACTAAGAATTCGATCTATCGTACTATTTCAAATTGTTCGAAGCCAAAAATAAAAATTAAATCGAGCTAATATGTAAAAAAAA
>CAIGRO010239725.1:0-11789 GCA_903798355.1 Fraxinus baroniana | reverse complement strand
AAAAAAAAAAAATGTTACTACATTCTTCCATTTAAATATTTTTCTGGAAAACATTGAAGTTGCATTCTCTGTTCCAATATGGTACATGATGCTGATATTTCAGTTCTACAAAGTCCATTATTTTACCTGAGATACAAAATTTTTTCTTCAAGATGAAACTTAGAACTAAGCAAAAAGGGGAAATAACAGTCTCCACCAAATGATGGCAATGCTACATAAAGATCATAGCAGTGAATTAGCAATGCTTTTGCATGAAGCAAATGTTAAAAATTTAGCTCTCCCTCTCTGGCCCACTGTATGTGTGATATAGACACATTAAAAAAATTATGGATCTTGGTTATATTTATTTAATATGATCTATTCATTTTTCTCACTTGGTTTTCCACCATTCACCATCACCTTGTAGTCTGTATTCTAGTTGCACTCCTATTCGTGGTACTTGACAGGAGCAAAGTATTGAAACTGCTCACTCCTCCAATCTTAGCTGCCATTTTGCAAGTACATACAGTATCTCTACTCAAATACACAGTGTGAGTTCCTCTAACGAGAGATCTCTTTTTCATATCCAAGTGGAGTATCCATGTACAGTTTTTCCTCCCTAAGTTCCCATGGAGGTATTCATTTTTTTCGTCAAACAGTAATATTAGTCAGTCCAAGTATGTTGCCATTGAAGGATTAAAATATTGTTCATCTTGGTAACTAGATTAAAGTTTGTACTTGATGGTGAAAATCCATAACCCACAGATTTCTTCCCAATCGGCAATTCCACTATTTCCAAGGTTTTTTATTTTTTATTTTTATTTTCCATGCCCTTCAGTCAAAAGCCTCTTTGACAATTTAGGAACTCGATGGGTAAGTGACAAAGGTCTCCAACTGAGGTGAGAGATGCCTAAAGGAAACAAACTGAGATATAGGATGATGAGTACAAGTACTACAGCTTTTTTACAACAATAGGTAATTTTAAGTCATCACGGTAATCAAATTTCAGCGTGTTAATTGAATTACCTGTTTCAAAGTCAATTCTTGTATCATGTGAGTTGATTTTGGGTTTTCTCCTTCTCGAATAAACCTTGGTGATAGGTTCCTCTAGCCAATTGTCCTTGATCTCTAAGGACTCTGTAGAGTTCAAAGAGTAGAGATTGAGAAGTATCGTTTTGCAATTGATAAATTAACTACTTCCATATCAAACATAGAACTGTAATGCCAACTTTTACTCTTCAATCAAAGATATAACAGAATCACACCTATTGATCTTCTGATTGCTATTCTAAAGTCTATGTTCATTATCCACCAGCCCTCTATTCAGAAATGTTAATTATAGACTAAAGTAATTCAGACAGAAGTGCTTAAGAGAATAGAAAATTGGTATATCTCTTTTTGTCTTCTTAATTTTAAAGTGAAACACCCTATTTATATGGTTACAATTCCCACAATCTTCCTCATGATACCTACCAGATTCAGACTTGTTCATTTCCTTCTCTATCTGATCTTGTGATGAATGAAGATTCTCTGTCGTTAAACCTTCGTCTCTTGAATGATCTCGTAATATTCCGCGTATGAACCCTCTAAATTTTTTTGATCTTTACAATCCACCTTCTCATGGAAAACAACAATCATTCAGAAAAGATAACTTAACTCCAGATTGGAACATGGACAAATATTGAAGAAAGAACAGAATAGGACAGAGGAAGAAAAAAACATGCATCTAGGCATCCAAAAAAAAATTTCAATATCATTCAGCTAATTTGGAAAAACATCTAGAAGAAGAAAAGAGCAGAGATTTTAAGAATTTTCTTCGGAAGTTATCAAAATCCTTTAACATCTCAATAGCACCACCAATTCTCAAGCCATTAAATCAATTTCTGGAACAAAAGAAAATCTAAAACTCAATCCAAAAACCAAAAATTCAATATTATTAATCCGTCTTTTAGAAAGGGAAGAATATAAAATCCACATACGAATAGAAAATCTCATATCCTCCAAAAATTAAGATAATATGGAATATTTATTAATTAGGCAATGTTAAACAAATATGGAATAAAACTTTCTTTAGTTGAGATTTTCCAATAAACTTTTCTAGTCTTCCACATGGTCTATCACCTATGTTAAATGGACTCGTCGTTAGAGTCAACGTGTTAAAGTCCAACACATATTGAACACCGAAATGCACCGACACTCGTCAGAATGCAATTAAAGCTGGATAAAAAACGACGAAGCCATTGGAGAAGAGAAGAAAATAAGAGAAATCAACTAACCTTGAGAGATTCTTAGGTCGAAGACATCAGGAAGAGAATGTGAAGTACGAAGACGCTGAGAAATGGCTGATGATCTCTCAAACCGAAGATAAACACAAAAGTGAAGTCTGTTGATGGGAGAATAAGCTGTAACCTATTAAAATAAATCCGAAAGACCAAACTGCCCATATTTAAGAGCATTCATTAAAAAAACAGATGTTGAAGCTTAATAGGTCATTTTCCAACTATTTTCCACTAAAAATATATTTTAAACGACATGTCCTAACATGCCGTGTCCTACTTTTTCGAAATATCACGTGTTTATGTATTCGTATCGTATTGTCTGGGTGTTAAGGACCACAACTTAGCACGACACTAATGTTTTTGAAGACCACTGGGACGAGGAGAGAGCTTGGCTTAACGTGAGTTATAGTTGACCATAATAGTAGATCAAAGGTCCTTAGAAATTGAGTTTTAGGAAGCGTTGTTATGAAGAGCTTGCCAAAGGAGTTAGTAAGCTTTCCCACCAAGGCAAATGAGAATCTGAATCCGTTTGGTTAGGAAATATAGGAGTCGAAGGCGACAATATTAGGCAGTGGCATTTTCGTAATTTCAAAATATTGCGAGGGAAATATCTTATGAACGTGTATACGTTGGGGCTAAAACTTTCTGGGCTTAGCTTCGTTAAGAATCAAATAGACGTTATTTGGATATCGGGAACATTTTTTTTTTTTGGATAACCGTAGATATCCGAGCCAACTTGAGAACACCTCAACTAATTCCACGGGGCTCTACAGCCGGGTACTCACCTCAGTGGTTCTGAGGGGACTCGAACTGGTGACCATTGAGGAGCAAACCCAGGCCTGACCAATTGAACTACCCTCAGGGTTGGATATCGGGAATATCAGTTATGAAAATTATGATTCTTCGGTCAAAAGATATCTATTGACGTTAATTGAATTTTTCTTTTTAAGTCTATTATAAGGGAAAGGGAGGCATGCTTGGTAAGCAATCAGCCAGCCTCCCCGATGCTTCCAACCCATAGAAGGGCAGCCTGAAGACTATCCTTTGCACTAAATGTGCAATTCCTAAGGACAACAAGGGCAACTAAGTGCCTACTTTAGACCGCTCTAGGGAGGGCTAAAGCACTCGTTACGGGTCAGGCGATGTTAGGCCTTTGTGGCCTTCAATGAGCACTTGAAGGGGCCTGAAGTTACCAATAAAACATTTCTATTCTCCATGGGTTACGTTAAGGATACAGTTGACACCTTAAGGCCGAATGAGCTGTCAATACACACACTTTAAAGACCTCGTATGCTACGGGTACATTTGCTAGAATGCGATTGTGATGTGACGTTACATATTTGGACGAATATGGAAACATGTCAATATTATCGAAACGAGTATTCTATGAAGATACTTCTAATTAGCCATGGATGAACAGATGGCCCTATTCGTGTGATCACTCTTCCGCATATTCCCACCATTACTTTAATCTATCAACATCAATTTGATGGGGAATGTCAACGAAAGTAATTAAGGAAATGTTTCCATAATTAGTGTTTAATTGTAATTACATATGGTGAAAATGTACTTACCATAGATAGACTCAACATGTAACCGTGATTGCTAGAATCAAGTAGTAATTTGTATCCTATTATCTATTTAATGAATTGGATCCTCACGGGGAAGGAATTCAGCTAAAAATATTGCCAATTGATACAAAGAACCATTGTTTGGCTTTTCGATGTTTTCATGCACCAGCCTTTGTTTTAGTATAAGTATTGCGAATTGAGAACCTTTCTTAGTTGATTGGGTCTTGGAAAACCAACATTGCTAATGAATTTTTTTATTCAAGGCAGAAGTCAATCCAAAATTTGTCCTCCTTTAATGGCCTTATTCTATCTATTCCTAAAAATCTTCATTTCAACGTATGATTGTCTCCATACCCACATATCTATGCAACATGGAAGGGAAAAGTGGGAATGACCTAATCCTCGTAAAGCATATCATCATGTACTAAGGACCGAAAACTCTTGATGGCAAAATGATTAGCACGTATAGGGGATTATACCCTAATCCCAACACACAAAGCACACATGGACTTATAGAAATTCGCCCTCCATGTAAAAATTACATCCACTTGCTACTACAACTTTTTCACTGTAACAGAGAAATTGAGGCAAGGGTCTCATGCCTCTACCATCATAAAAATAGCCTCCCCATACAATCCATTTTGTATGCTAGATGACTTATATTGCATGTATTTCAATCCATGGTTGATGGCACAAATGATCAATATGATTAGGCTAATAGACTAGTACAACAAATATGTATGGATCAACATCAAATCCTTAAAACGAGTATTAGTTAGAAAGTGCCATTGCTAGAGTCGATCTTAACACAAGATGTAGGATAGAACACATAATGCTAGGTGGAGAAAGCACAGCACAAATTTAACATCAAATCCACAAATTCAAACTTAACATATTGATGCAAGTAGTTTGAATTCATGAGCATGTATATATGGGTGGTGCAAATTATACATAAAGGATTGAAAGATGTGACATTTTGCCCGGCCAATTTTATATCTTTTTCTACAAAGCAAATATGGTTAGCAGAAAACTTACAGCAGATCTGTCGTCAAATTTGTGGCGTACTGAAATTATCTAAAATTCACAGCAGGAATTCTTGTTCAGATCAATGGTGGCAGTTAGCAAGAACAAGTAAACTGGAACTAGAGACACACCAATGTTTCTGAATCTGACAAGTTCTTTGATCACGGAAATTGATCCGATGATTCATTAGTCAACTACATACGTCAAAGGAACAACATGAGAACTCAAAAGCCATATCAATGATCTAGGAGGAACAGAAGGGTACAAGGAAAGAGCCTATGATAAGATGATTTCAGTGGAAGATGAAAACCAGTTTGTTACGCCTATATCTAATTAGTGAAAACCAAGCAAAACATATGGCTGATCTCGTAGTACTTATTGCCTGATTAAAAAATCCTATAGATATTGAAAAGCTTGAAAACCATAGACATCTTCTTATGCTGCAGAAGGATCTCTTCCTAAAAGGGTAAAAGGCTTTATACAAGAAAAACATTACAAGTTGGCTATTTTACTGAATCAATCAGTGCTTGACTATCCATTCTTCCCTATTGAACATGTGTTCTCAAGTAAACTCCTTGTAGTTCATAGGTCCCAGTTATTAGGGACCGGGACCGCCAAATCGTGCATCATTTACAGGCCTTGTGTCCATCTGAAAGTTCATCATTGTAGGAAGACCAAGATACGGTTGCCCTCTGATAAAAATGATATTAATATTATGCTATATATTCGAAGAAGAAGCTCTGACAAAAAAGAATTAAATTCTAGTCGCAGACTTGCCACAGTAACCAAGATGCATATAAAGGCCCATGTGTGGATTAAGTCTTTCTGTGGAGTTATGTTATTAGTTTCCTGGAAGGGGAAAACAATCAACAAAGATATAGGATATAAAGAGTTGAAAAACTTTATCAAAACATGACATACAAGGGAAAGAAGACCTCTACCAATATAACTGCTGTTATATCATTAATGTAATGGGTTAAATACACTGGTTGTCAATTGAACTTTCAGCTAAATTTCATGTTGGTCACTAAACTTCATTTATTTCAAGTTTGTCATTAAAATTAGACTGTTAGATTTTGGCCTCTCCATCTATTTTCGCTTGTTTTGAATATGTGATGTGAGAATCTGCTTATATAAAAACTAAATTACTAACTAGGTCGTCAAGCCAGCTTTTCTGTTAGCCAAACTATGGATATGCACAAATCGCTTTTGATCAAACAATTCTATGTGCAAATTTTATGTAACCCCAATATATGCATTTTATTGATGTTGGAACATTGGAGAAAAGTCCAAATTTGTGGATTATTTGATGCAAGAACAGATTCTTGATCCAGAATTTATAGAAAAGAAACCCATGTAATTTGAAACAATTTAAAGGAAGACTCAATTTGCAAATAGGGAAATATTAGCAAAATACTGCCGTAAAGGTCAGAATATTTGCAGCATTCCAAATTTCTTTTGCAGAAAAGGAATATTCCTCCAACATCATTGTTCATTGAATTCATCAGCCCCGACATCACCATATTATTTTCTGCATCCAACTTTTGAACTTCGAATAGTTGGTTGCTGGAGATACGGCACTACTAGTAAGGTATTCATCCTTTCCCTTTTCACAAATAAACATCATAATAGATGGAGACCACAGAAAATAATTTTTCCAATTTAATTTGTGACTTGTAATAGAAAGATGAGAGTTGTCCATGTTTCCGTAGCTGTTCGAAGCCATGACTTTTTCGATAGCCATCCGGAGGTTGGGCCACATTTTGGCATAAAGAAGGAGATAGCTTCAAAAAAGTTAAACCCAAGTGAAGAGTCACGAATAATCCTGCTCTGATACCTTGAAATTTTTCAAGATTTTCTTATTTTCTCTTATTTTTCTGATGAAAAAAATACACATCTATAGAATCACTAAAAATAAGGAGATTAATTATACTATCCTAGAATCAATACATATTCATTACAACAATTATTAAAATAAAAAATACTTCCACTAATTGACTTATCTAGTTACTTCATCAATCTTGGATATCCCCATTAAATCAGTATTCAAAGGTTGAAAATAAATAAATAAATAAATAAAGAAAAATGTCTAGGTCCTATTACGTAATCTGTAGTATCAGAAAGTGCTACATGCTATCAAAATTCATGCCTCAACGTTTTGAAAGAAACACGAGCACATATTTTCAAGAAACCCTTTGGAGGAAAAGGAATTCTCCGTCGTTACATATGTCAGACAAAATTGTTCCTCGGATTGGAATCAAGTCATGCCTTTCATTGTGCGAGTGTGTCATTTGTCGCTTCATGTCTTAAGATTCTTTCATTTAACATGTTCTTGCTAACTTCCTCTTCCACAAGTTGAATCACTGTTTTAAAAGTAAACTTCTGAGAGTTGAAGTAACTCAGATCTGTGTAACTGATCCTAATAATAACTAGAATTTAGACACTTGCGAGAATATGCTTATTGCAGAACAATAGCACCTACTTAAATTAGTCGTACGTACATATAAATTGAATGCAAAGAAAATTACCTTCTGGGATGAAAATTTTCAAGGTCAAGGTCCTCATCCCCAAGAAAAATATACTCACATTCAGCAACAATATCCGGATGAAGAAATGTTTGGCAAACCACCTATGGCACAAAATAAGGTCTTGTACACATCAAGAAATTTTATGCATTCATGGCTCATTATGTAAAGTGGATTGTACTCCACATGACAGTATTAGAAAAGATCCAATAATATCTAGAATTATTCACTACTAAGTACCGAATAGTGGTTGTAATCATATATTCTGGAGGAGTGGGAGATGCATGGTTTAACTCCTAAACACCAATCTCATATACCTATATCTATGCATAAAGATGTAGGCCGCTGGACGCCACTGAAACAATGTAAATTTTTACAAATGTACCTTGCAATTATAATATTCTGTATTTCTTTGTGTTCCATTCACTCCAAATCCAGGTAATATCTGCGTCAAATAATTCTTGATGTTTATTTTTGATATTGTGGGTAAAAGCTTGAGGTAAACCCACATCATGCTGTACATTCAGCAGTTTTTCTAGTGATTACAACTGGAAACAAAAATGAAAAGCAAATCAATGAATTCGTTGGTATGAATGGTTACCCTGAATGAATCTTTTCTCAACCATGCACTCCCAATAAAATAACACCACAAATAAAAAAAATCTGTTAGAAAGAGTACACGTACAACGTACTTTTCAGATCCGAAACAATATGAATGGGAATATAATTCCAAAATAACAGGTAATACTAGGGCAGGGAAAAAGAAACGTTCTTATATTTCCAATTAATAGATGAAAACATGGCAAAATAATGGATTTTCCCTCCAGTCGAAATCGAAGTCGTATGAGAAGATAAAATGCACCTGATTATTACACCCCTCAAATTTTAAATGCATAGTGCAGAAATGATCGACATCGAATAAAATTTTGTAAAGCTCATAAAGAACACGTAGTCAAGTTGATGAATATAGAGATTAAAAATCATAAGTGACGCATTTGTATAAATATAATTGGCCGATCGGAATGAGTCATCATGCCTAAAGAACCATGTGGCAGAAGTTCTACCAACAACATTAATACTACTTAGGTCACTCACCAAAATTGATAATGACACGCGATTGATCACTTCTGGGAACACAGTATTTGAGCCATTTTCATTTGATTTTATGGTATTGATGAAACAAAAAGGAATAAACAAGAAGATTTGGCCCCTCTAGTGCAGAGTGAGGCTGGGATCATTAAATTCTGCAGAACCGTAGATGACAATTATAGATAAACAGCAGCAAACTTCAATTTATTCATCAAATAAACATGATCAGATGTCACCCCAAAATCAGGGAAATTACTAAGTTGGTGTTAATTACGACAGAACCAAGTACAAACTTACAGCAAAAATAAATTTCTTTATGATAATGATGCAGCGGTAAATTCCAAGAAAAAATTCGTTTGATTGTCAATTCACAGATCAAATCAAACACATACGATCAGCATAAATTGAACTCAAAGTTTTGCACACAATCTAGCCTCTAATTTTTATTTCCTCAAGCAATCAAACAACCTGATATCAGAAATAGCTTTTTGGGTCAACACTAGTACATATTTTTAGCATTAAAATTTGCAAAAAACAAAACAAATTACCACTCAAAAAGAAAGCCATAATTCCAATACATAAAATTTGCAGAAGACGAAGATGATAGTTCAACTCAAATAGCTAAAATTCTAAAAAACCCATAATGACGTGCATATATACAAACATTTAAGAGAAAGGAAGAGATACATACAGAATTTAAAAACAACCGAAAACTGGCTTTTCTTTTTGTAGACTTTAAGAATTAAATCAGGAGTAAGTCGAACCAACCACGAGAAAAGGCCAAGACTTAGGGCATGCTTGGGAGTTACTTTTCTAATTTTAATAGTGCAATTCATAGTTGAATGTTTATTATTCACAGATTTTGAAAGTTTTTTGAGAAAGTGAAGTTATATACACGAAATTTTGATTTTATGGTATTTTGTATGAGATTTTATACATATTTTACTTATATAAATTTCTTTACATATAAGTTAATATTTAACTTAAAAATTTAAATATTTATTTAACATTTTATATTATTATTTCTTAATTATATATAAACTTTATATAAGTTAATTTTGTACTTTTAAATAATTTTACACATAAGCGATAATTATAAGTTAATTTTGTACTTTAAAATAATTTTTACACATAAGCGAGTTTTTTACTTCTAAGTAAATTTTTTTGTCTTATTAGTAAGATTTTTACACAAAAAATAATTTTTTATTTTGTAAATAATATTTAACTTATAAGTAGATTTTTAATTATAATATAATTGTTTCGCTTATAAATAATTTTTCTAGCCAGTATATATTTTTTATAAGTTAATATTAAACAAAATATGTTTATTGAAAATAATTATTTTATAAAGGGTAAAAGAAAACGAGAATTTGAGAAATGGTAAAAAACCTCTAATTTGGTAGGTTGAGAAAATCAATCAAAATTATAATATGCCATTTTGGAGTGACTTTTTTTTTAAAATCCAAAATCGGTGTCCAAAAAATCTAACAAGCATCGATTTTTCTAACACCTTATAAACGGTACCACTCAAAATCGGTGAAAATGATACTCCCGAACGGGGTTTATAATATTTATTCTTTGTCATTATATTCTTTATCTCTTAATAATTATTTTTATTGCATTAAAGGTTTATAATTTATCATTGTTGTCTCTCTTAATAATTATTTTTATTGTATTTCTTATCATTAATCTTTTATTGATTAGCATGTGCTCATGTTTGGTTTTGATAAAAATCGATTTTTACTAGATTTTGATAAAAATTACTGAAATGTGTAAGTGGAAAGTTGATAAAAATTGTGAATATCATGAAATACGTTGTGGAAAATAAGTTTGGAGGAAAATGAATTTTAAACAAATGGTGGCCAAATAGAAACATTACATAATAACAAATTTAGGGCGTGTTTGGTAGAGATTAAAATCAGATTAAAATTGAAAAACTAATCGTTATTGTTGATTTTTATTAGACGAGTGAGACCCAATAACGGCTATATTTTCAATTTTAATTGAATTCAAATCTATACCAAACAGGCTCTATATGTTTTCTAAAAGTATTTTTATAAAAAAATTGGTCAAACATTTATCTCCTGGGATCGCTGTCGAGCTTCTTTTCATAAGGGTTCTAATTCAGAAGTGCAACATTGGGCCGTAATAGCAAGAGCCTGTTTGGTAGAGATTAAAATCGGATTAAAATTGAAAAACTAATCGTTATTGTTGATTTTTATTAGACGAGTGAGACCCAATAACGGTCATATTTTCAATTTTAATTGAATTTTAATCCCTACCAAACATGCCCTTAATCTAAAAACTCTATTAACATATTTTGAAATAAGTGAGATATTTAGTTACAATTTTGTATTTGCTTTGCTTTTTTATCTAATATAATATGAGGGACAAAAAAAATTTCGTCCCTCTTAACTAAAATTGTCGTCAAGAGATATGTTATTTAATTTATGGTTGTGAATAAAATGCAATAAAATTTTGAGAATAAAAGTGTGTGGGTAAATATTTGGAACCTTTAGAAAAATGGAACGATCTTACAAAATAATGCAGTGTCCATATATAACTTAAAGAGAGTCAAAAAAGGGCAGGCAACAAAAATATTTTTTCACCCCATCAACACAACGACTTGTAGGAGACAAACATTAACTTGAACGAAGAATGACGTTATGGGGATTAAAAGAGGGGATTACGATGACCGTTAATGCTCGAGGTCAAAACGAGAGGCTTAGAGATTAAAAAAAATGTTTGTAAGGCAAAATGGGACAAAAATGAGTCTTATAACGAAATTTGGCGTGCAAGAGGACTACATAGCTGCAATAAGGCAGCTAGATTAACCAACTAATGCTATTTATACAATTATGTACAGATAATTAACATAAAAGAGAGAACGATTATAATAACTGAATTTCTTTTCTTTCTGTCTTTGATCTCTCTCTCTCTCTCTTGCATGCCATTTATCTGTACAACATTATCTACAGAATGATCTATAGCATTAATATAAGACTCGTAATGTGTAAAAATGTATACGTAACATGCATGTTTCGAGTTACAGATATTTTGATAATCATATAACTAGAACAGATAAATTCCAAAAAAACTGAGATACAGGAAAGTCTTACGCCTGAAAAATAAAATAATGAACACATTCTAATTATTTACTCCAACCCCACCAAAAGTACTTTTCTTCTTTAATTAACATATCATCCCTATTAGTCTTCTTTGCTGATTCCCTTTGTATTCAATGCTCTGACGTCAACCATAAACTGAAAATTCACAACAAAAAACAATATAATACAGGCAAACATTTACGAAGAAAAAAAAAG
>CAIGRO010239723.1:0-18556 GCA_903798355.1 Fraxinus baroniana | reverse complement strand
AAAAAGAAAGAAATTTTTCCGATTTACGTATAATATTATTTTAATGAAGAATGTGTAATTGAAATTTTTTTTTAAGAAAAATGAGAATCAAACATCTCCTAAACCAATAAAAAATTGATACCCAATTTTCATATCCCAACACTTTTATTATTACAAGCAACTCAAAATCAACAACTTTGATTTCAATGACAATATTTGATTCCTTTCGCACTTTTAGCTTTCAGGTTCAGTGAAAGAAAGGCAAATAGACAATGGAAATGTTACAAATTTGACACCATGATTGAAAAAGACACATGGACCGTTTGTAAAATCCATCCTGCGCCTTCCCTCTCCTCCATGCCCTACAAAATACATCCATAAAACTAGATCAATCACGCTACTTGTACAAATTTTTTTTATAACTTCACATTTGACAAGCATTACAACCATCCATTTTAAAAACTGTTTTTTTTAAATCAACGGTACGAATCTTGACAACTCAATACTAATTGTACAACTAGATTAATTCAAATCAGACTGCAGGTGTCAATTGGTAAATAGCCATCGGGCCAAACAATTTTTGATTTTCATGCCTATGTTTCGATAAGTTTATTAGATAAATCAAACATTAATTTCAATCAGACATCATAATTACTATCTATTTATCATCGATAATTCCATTATTTCCATTTCTATTCCCCTTTGTAAGTTACTAATAATTTTAATTTAGACAACATGGTCAACCCATTTGAAATTGTCCAGGGACCAAACCCAATACCAATTTTGTAAGCTTTATACAGTTACTTAATCAATCATGTTTGGTGTACATCAAATTTTATACTTTGTCATGTGACAACATATAATTGGACAGTTTAAAAACATCACAATTTTTTATCCAATCATTTATTGACAAGTCGAGTAATGTCAACAATGATACAAAAAGGTGTACAAATGACATTTCCCCCTTAAATTGCTATATGACAAAACAAAATGGATCGTTCCCCACGGCATTTCTAGTGTGATGTGACGGGTAAGAATTATAAAAAGATTGCTGAAAGCTAAATGTATGTTTTCTGGGTAAATTTCATTTCTGGCATTGAATTCTCAGCAAAATTTCAATTGGGTCACTAACGTTTAATTTGTTCAAATTTGGTAACTAAATTTCAATTTAGTTTCAAATTTTACCCATACATCACTTTCCATCTTCTAAATTGATAAAAACTCTTAATGGACTGGCATAACGACTATGTTCTACGTCATTGCTGCATGGCAAACCAATTTATCAAACCACCACATCATAAATGTGTTGATATTTAATAAATAAAAATAAAAATAAAAACAAATTTTGACATTTTAATATGAAGACTTCACATAATCCTCATTTTACATTTTTTGCTTCTGAGGTATCATATAGAGATTATGTGAAAGATCGGTTATGGTACGACTGTCAACCGAATAATTTCTGTCAATTTGAAAGAATGTGAAAACGTAATACAATGGTGAAATTTGAAACTAAATTGAAATCTCATGACAGCAGTAGCCTTTTGTTTTGATGTTATCAGCCCCCTCTCAAGCTTGACTACTGAAACCAAGTTTGACTATGAGAAATTGTCATGATAATGCAGAATATCTGCAAGTTGTTTAGATCTTTTTCTCATACAAAATGGTAATTTAATTCAATATTTGAAGCACGGGAATGGAAAACTGGATTGTGGGCTATCTAAAGGGCGCTCTTGTTGTCGCAAAAAAATTATTGGAGCCTGTTCTAGTTGAAGATTGAGTTCTTGGAAGAGAGAGTAGCCATTAAACTTGGCAATGGTCGTAGCCATTGAGCGGCGTTCAGCTTTGGCACTTGTACGAGAAATGGCTGGCTGCTTCTTCGATACACAACTGATGCAGTTCGCTCCTAAGAAAACACTGGTTTAATGGATATTAGGGCAGCCAATCCAGTCAACATCACAAAAAGCAAAGAGATTTAACTTTGAGAAAAGAAATGAAGTCCGCAAGAGTTCCTTTGATGTAGGAAAGTATAATTTGATGAAAAGAGATGAGTAAGCTTTGCAACAAAGAAAACCATGAAAATTTTTGATTGACAAACCTGGGAAAACTGTTCCATGTATAGTATCTGATGTAGGTGGACATGTAAAAAGGCATTCTTAATGTACAAGTTCCTTGAGAGGACAATTGAAATAGACAGCAAAAGATGTAATTAGGAGAATGGTTGTTGGTTTAGCAACAAGACTCAAAGTCACCAAAACATGGAACTTGACTGTAGCCTTTGATATGATCAGAAATTCCATACTCTTATCAAAATTTTAAGCAATAGACCTATTTAGATATGATTAAATCTCATTTTTATTAATTTGTTGGGCATGTCAAAGGGGAGGGAAGAGAAAGAAAGCAAAGCTCAAAACAAGAAAAGTAACCTTCAACACGATATATATAATTAATACACCAAACAACTTAATTTTAATTCGCAACATGGCTATTAGCACCTACAGAGTTAGAAAAAAGATCTAAAGACAACACACGCCTTTTCATATTTAGACCAGAAAGGATAAAATATGAAGGAAAAAACATGGACCAAACATATCCAAGTGTGATGTAGAATCTAGAATACCTTCCTACTCTACTGGTCAGACACAAAACGGGCTATAGGTTGCTTGCTCTATTACTTCTGGTTGCCTGCGCTCTTCTTCTTTAGAAGGCTTCCAAATTTACGAAGCAAAGGTTTCTTCTTCTTCTGACTTTTCTGTTTTGAAGGTGAGGTTCCACCATTTTCATGATTTTCTGTTGACAATAATCCATTGATCTGGTCAAAGTTGTCACCACCCTCCGTCTTCAAGTCCAGCTCCTCCTCGAAGGATTCATGCTCTGGTCCTCCATCAGGAGAGAAGTCTTTCTCCTCAATCTTGCAGCTCTCCCACATCTTAAAATTGCCTTCTGCAGAATTATCATATTCCTTTTCTCTGTTCTCATTTTCAGATAGTTTTACATTCAAATTCTCAACTTCTGTATTAGCCTGAATCGATATGTCATTGAAGTCCTTATTTAATTCATGAGGCTTTTCCTTTACAGGTTGCTCACTTTGTTGAGGTTGAACCTCAATCATAGGCTTCACTTCTCTTGCACCATTCTGTTCGGAAAATTCCACCACTTTCGGGAGCACGTCATAATCTTTCTCACAGTCTGTCAGCTCACCATTATCCTCTGATTGGTTCTTAGCCAAAGCTTCTTCAAGCAACTTGGACAACTCATCAACCTTCTCTAGAGAAGCAGCTTCTCTAGATCGAAGCTCCTTATTCTCCTGAAGGATATTCTGCAATTCATTCTCTTTATCTATTTCACTTTCCTTCAGTGTCATGCTCTCGGCCTTTGCTTCAGCCAGGACTTCCTTCAGATAAATCACCTCCGACGCAGCATTCTTAAGGGAATTTTTCAAGTGATCTTCTTCTACCCTTGATGCACAAGCTTCTTCTTCTGCCACTTTTAGCAAATTAACCAACCTGCTTATTTCTTTTTCTTTAGAAGAATTGTCTTCTTCAGTTCTCTTCACACAGTTAATCAAATGAATCTCTTTCTGCTCCCACTCAGCCTTCATATTCTGGTACTCATGCTTTGACTGTTCGACAGAATTAGTCAGAACATCAATCTCTTGTTTTGCACCCTCAAGCATGGTCTCGTATTTCTCTTTTGATGCTTTCATTACCAGCTTCAGATCTTCTATTCGAGTTTCATAATTTCCATGCTCAACTTCCAAAGATAATAGCTTTTCCTTGGCCTCCCTTGCTTCTGAAGAAACTTCATGTAAGGCTGATGCCAAACTTTCCATTGCCTTCTTGCCTTTTTCTTCTTCATCCCTGGAATTTCCCAACTCATTTATAAGTCTTTCTCTCTCTTCTAACAGAGACTGTAAACTATCAGCAGCAAGTTTCTCATTGTTTAAGGCCCGAGTCTTCTCCTCCTTTATAGTTTCAAGCTCAGAAGTAAGAGATGCAACCTTCGTTGCCATTTCAGAAACTTCTTCCTTGGCCTGTTGAAGAAGACATTCTGATTCCTCGAGATCACCGTTCTGCCTTCCAATTGAGATTTCCAGTAAATCCACCTTTTCTTTAAGGGATGAGATTTCAGATTCTGCAGCATGAAATGAATCATTGCTTCTTTCAAGTTGTTTCATGACTAATTCAAGAGATTCTGATGCAGTTCTTTCCAAGTGCTTTGCTTCCTCCATCTGCACCTCTAACTCCTCCACCCTCATCCACCACTCCTCTACTAAATTACGAGCATAAGATTCAGCCATTTTTGCAGCCTCCAGATCCACATTAAGTTGCTCTAAGGTAGCCTCATTTTCCGACAGTTTCTCTTCGTAGCCCCTGGTCTTTTCGAGTTCTAGTCTCAGAAATTCTATCTCCAATTTCAATTCCTCAACTATTTTATTATTTTCATTAGCTTCCATTTCAAGCCTTGAATCAAGCATGGATTTCAAGCGGACTAACTCTGCAGAAAGAATTTCCACTTTTTTTGCATGAATCTCTGCAATCTTAGTTGCATCATCAGCATGATTTAGAGCCTGATTTTTGGCATCAGATGTCATGGCCAGTTCTTGCTTCACCTTTTTCAGCTCCTGAGTGGCAGAGAGAAGAGCAGCCACATCCAGAGCATGCTGGTTTCGCACTGCTATAAGCTCTTCCTGCCATTCATTTTCCTTCTTCTTAGCCGCTTCAAGGCCTGCCTGTTCCATCTCAATGGTTCGGAACTTTTCAATCTCGGAATCCTCTTCAGCTCGCTTTTGAGCGACTAAAGCCTCCCTGAGCTTTTCATTTGCTTCCTCAGTCAATCTTTGGGCTTCCTTATGCTCGTCAAGTGCTTGTGCTTTTTCTGTCTCAACCAAAACCAACTTCTCCTTGGCCTTCCTAAGATCTTCCAGAGCAAGATTTAATTCTGCCTGAAGTTCTGACGGCTTCAATATCCGAGTTGTTTTTTTCTGACCAAAAAAGATCAATAAGGGTCTGTTTGATTGTAAGGGTGTAAAATGAGTGGAAATAAAATTAATTTTAGAGAAAATAATTGCCTAGAATTTGTTTTTCAGTTAATTGTTAATTAAGTGTGTTTGATTGGTATAATTTTCCATCGGAAATTTTTTAAAATTTTGGATCGTTTTGTGCTCGTTTGGCTTTGTTTTACATGAAAATTGTCCATTAAAGTGATATTTTTTTCCACAATTAATTATAAAATTTGTTTCCATTGCCAAAAAGTAAAAAAATAAATAAATAAATGAACGAAATTTTTTTTCCCTAAAAAATCATTTTTTTTTATCAAAGTTTAGTATTCGTTTGACTTTGTTTTACATGTAAATTGTCTATTAGAGTAAAAAAAAATTTACAATTGATTATGAAATTTATTTTCATTACAAAAATAAAAAAAAAAAAAAAAAAAAAAAAAATTGATTGGTATAATTTTCCACCCGAAATTTTTTTAAATTTTGTGTTCGTTTGACTTTGTTTTACATGAAAATTGTCCATTAAAGTGATAATTTTTTTCACAATTGGTTATAAAATTTGTTTCCATTGCCAAAAGTAAAAAAAAAAAAAAAACAAATATTTCCAAGAAAATCATTTTTTCATCAAAGTTTAGTGTTCGTTTGGCTTTATTTTACAAGAAAATTGTCCATTAAAATGATTTTATTATTATTATTATTTTTTTTAACAATTGGTTATAAAATTTGTTTCAATTGCCAAAAAAAAAAAGCTGGAATTCCATTTTCCCACCAAAATGGTGGGAAAACTAATTCCACAATTCCTATGAAAAGGTGCGCGTGTGGAGTGAAGTGAGAAAATAATTTTTATGTTGGGAAAACTAATTCCACAATTTCCATGAAAATGCGCACGTGTGAGTGAAGTAGGAAAAAAATTTCCATGACAAAAAATGACTATCAAACAAGCCAAAAAATTTCCATTTTCCATGGAAAACCATGGCTATCAAACATAGCCTAAACGATGCAAGATTAAAAGGCAAGTATTTCAGATGTTCATCGTATCTAAGTAAATTGATTTCATGGGAAATTTCATAGTTAGGCAAAAGACCGGTTTTAATTCTGGTGTTATCCTATTGAATCCTAAAATCCCAAATATATCTTCTCATCCAGCTACCAACACTTGAATTCTTGCTTCTTATCACCAACTAAAGCATACCAGCAATTTGAAAATACAATTCCAAGTTATAAAAGAAATAGCAGAAACTTACATCAGGTGGTGTAGTGAACTTGGGAGACCGTCGGTCCGGTGTAGGCTTCAAAGGAATAGATTTAGGAGACCGATCAACTGAAAAGCGAGAACTTTGCTGTAGTGGAGAGGGTGAATCAACTTCAGATTTAGCAATTCCCCTACCGGGCTTGCTCACCCGAGGAGTAGCTGGTGATGCTTTTTGGTTGGGAGTTTCAGATAAAGCAGATCTATGAAAATGAGAAAATCGTAACTAGTCTTTGCAAAACAAATCTAAAGCATATCTACGAAAACATCCAATGCCGTGATATATTATGAAATTGCAATCGAAAAGTTAGGGATTGAGTGAAATACCATTAAAAAAAATCAAGAATTAAGGCATAAAACTAAAGAAAATTCGAACCCCATAAACAAGAAAAAAAGGGCAGAACAACTGTAGATAGACAAAACAAAAAAGCTCAAGAAAAGCTGAGATGAGATATCCACTTACTTGGATTTGGTAGACATGGTTGGCGATGAAGTAGGAAGATGAGAGCGTTATGAATGGGTTGCCGCTAAAATGCAGACAACATTTGTCTAGAGTACGAGAATGTTCGTTAGTTTATTCTTGAGATATCCCAATAGACGGACAGCAGTGGCAGAGAAGGAACAAGGAAGTGATTGATTTGCTTACATTTAAATTACAGAAGTAGCCCTGTCGAAAGCGTTAAATTACGAAAGTTGAAACCCTCCAAAATCAAAAAGAGGTGGTGTCAGTCAGAGACAGTTGGTCCGACAAGGAAAGAGCAGTTAATCTAATCTGTTGCTTGCTGCTTTTCTTTCAGTTTAAAGAGAGAGAAGCTTTAAACATTTATTAATTGATAGTTTTTTATTATCATATTAAAATGGAGAGTCCTGGATCCTAGGGTTTGACAATAATTTTTTTATTGATTGTTCATTGCACAAGATTTGTCAAATTATTATATTTCTTTTCTCGAAATTGTATTAAACCATTTCATATTTCCACACCCAAATCTTACTAGGGTTAATCAATTCGTACATATAACCGTCCTCGGTTGTACAATCTCTCATATATGGGATGTGTGGTTAATTTTTTATTTTTTTAAACTAGTGTGACCCACCACTATAAGAGGTTGTACATGTGGTGCTTCTCTTGTACATAATGAATTACCCCCTCTCACATAATGCGAGGGTCGACGTGTATTTAAAAATTCTGACAATGTGATCCCCACTATGAGTAGTAGGTAAAAGATTCAGTAAAAAAAATTGGTACATGCAGCATGATTCAACTTAGTATAACCCAACCTTTTCTAAAATTAGATTAAAACTTCCTATCTAGTTTTGACATTAAAACCTGTGAATCTAGATCTTGTATTAGACCCTTGAAGTTAAAGTCAAGTAAAAATCACCTGCAATTTCATTGTCTAGGGTCCATCACGTTTAATCCACATTCACATATTTTTAAATAGGTTGAAGATCTCGAAACTCATTGTCAAAGTTGGAGAGCTAAAACCCGCAAAAAATAATTGAGTAGTACAATCCTAATTTATCAAATTGAAATCCCACCATATTTATTAATCTAATAATTTAAAACCGAGGGGTGGGGCTGTACAAACAGTTGAAGATGAGAGGGTGACAGGAAAACTGACATATTAGTTGCAATGTGTCAAGTTGAATAAAATCAGTATATAATTATTTATTTAATTAGGTGAGACTTTTAATATATGCATGCCTCATTCTTCCTTAAATTACACCCCTCTTTGTGCATCCCATGAATTGACAACCAGCCTCACCCCCGCCCCACCCCGACCCAACAAGGAAAGAGAGAGAAATCTCTCTTTATGATCAAGTTTATTCTACAAAAAAAAAACAACTCGATGGCAATCACTTGATATATTCAATCTTCATGATGTCATTTCGTGTATGCAACACAAGAATTCCAAGCAAAAATGAAAGACATACAACTTGGATGGCATGACCAAATTCACATGAATGCTGGGTGGGGAAAACCTCTTCCACTATGTTTTACTAAGACACCCAAAAGTAGTGGGTATCCCCTAAATTATAAAAAGTGCAGGCAGGATGCACATGGAGGGAGGGATGGATATATATCAAACGGATACAAAGGTGGGGACAGAGTGATTAAGACAAGGTGTACTGATACATATGAAGAGTACGTTCCTTGTATGGACATTATATCATCTGTTCCTACATGCGCATGCCGGCTTCAACCAGAAGCAGTGAGGATCATCAGCTACCAACCCAAAAAAAACTTCAACAAAGAAATACCAAGTCAAGTCTGGTCACTGGTGTATGTGAAAACAAAACCCTTTCTATATTAGCAGTGGTATTAAGCAATTAAACAAGTCTCATGGCCAAAATCTATATTAGACTACAATACTATGTTCCTATATTTGAATAGTAGCTTAACTGTTTTAACTAATAACATCTTAATAATTCATAACAACATGGCACCTGCTTTTATGCACAAAAACGGATTCAAGATAGCATTTTCACTGGCCATGGTTGTTCCTCACTGTTGTCACTTGGCGGATTTGCAAGTTGGGTACCAATTGGATCCATTCTGTTGGTGTTGTGGGCAAAACTCATGGAGTACCAAGTAACAATTACATTTTGGTGAAGCAGGAACCAGGATGATCAGATATCACAAAATATTGTCAATCCCCCAGAAATCCAATGAGCTCATATGATGCTTGGATTGTGCGATTTAGCATTTTAAATCTAATAATAGAAAGATATAAATGTAAAGATGGATGGGCTTTCAATCAGTTCTTTGTCAACGAACAACATAAATATTAGACTTGAAACACAAAGATTCAGTCCTCAGTAGGAAATCTGAAATGTACAAGTCAAAAAGTTTCTCACCTCCACTACATTAAAGAACTTTTATCTGTTTACAAGGAAAATCCTCATTGGTCTTCCTAATGAAACCTGACACATTATGTCATGGTGTTTTTGAACAAACTATAAAAGGTGCTCCAATTAACTCTAAATAAATATAATTAAATGTACCATTGACAATATAGTATCATACTTGGAACTTGTAGATTTTCCCAATTGCAACTCAACAGACAAATTTAAAATTACATCAGGTTAGTGTCCAAGTTAAAGAGATGCCTTTCAAATATCATGAGAAAATGTTGCAATCCAAAATGAACACATCACTGATACACAAGCCACCATAATTGTATCTACTAATAATCAACTTGCAACGAAACAGATGACCTGATTGCAACATCAACCCAAGTAGGAGACATGATATAAAAGATTAGAACTCAGACCAAAATTCCACCAATCACATTTTTTTCATCATATACAGTTTTGGAAGTCATCACAGCTATCTGTAGTTTCAGAATCACCACCAATTTTTAAAAACACAAACTTTACATATTGCATGGAAAATCCAATTTATGTATGCTACCAACTCTTTTACTCCTTGGAAAAGCTAAATTTGTCCTTATAAATTTTTTACTTATTTATCATTTGAACCAAAAGTACCTCTACGAGTGTGAACATGCTAGATCAATTATTATAGGTCTAAATTGGGGTAGGTGGTTCTCTTCCATGCCTCTAAATGACTAAAAGATTTAATGTTTATCAAGTGATTGCAAATAATGATAATTATAGATAAAATAATTGGGAGTGCAATGTACTGCAGGCAGTTGGAGTTATAAATATAGATAAAATAATTGGGAGTGTAATGTACTGCTGGTAGTTGGAGTTAAGTTTATATCATATTCACAACCATTACCATTAGGCTGATTATGACTTTAAAAGAAGTCTCAACCAGAAAAGTGGATGAGAGATGCAGAGGAAAGGGGTGACAAATAGTTGAAGGCATTGAGATGCTGAGAATGGACATGAGATACATAGACTGGAATTGACCTTAATACTTCTCTCACTTTGATTGATCATCTTTTCTGGCTGGCTGTTTTGTACTATTGGCCAAAAGAATTATGCCACCTCATTTAAACTGATACGAGAGATATTTTCTTCAGATAGATAATTTGCACCTGCAATAGTTTTTGACTTGGAGGCACAATCTTCTCAGAGCGGAAATTCTTTACCATCTATTAGTTTGCTCAGGCTCACACACTATTTGCCAAAGAGAGATTCTTTGATGGAAAAACTTTTACTGCCGCAAAATATGAAATAACGTGTGTTTCTTAGAGATGGGGCAGAAAAAGTAATAGACCCGATCCCCACGGGCACCTGCCCCGAACCGGGCAGGGATTCCCTGCTTAACCGGGTACCCGGTCGGGGACGGGAACCAGCCCATTTTATATTGCAAAAAGAAAAAAAGAAAAAGAAAGAAAGTAAAAAGAAAAAAGAAAAAAAAGAAAGAAAGAAATGCTGGCAAACACCAAAAAAAGAGAGGCCCCTTGGCTACACCCAGCAAAACCTGATTTTTTGGATGATAGGGAATAGCAGTATACACTAATTCTAATGATTGCATCCTTAATCCTCGTGCAGAATTTAATGTCTGGATCATTAATGGTCACTAAGTTACTTGGTTTAAACTGAATTTTTGCCACTAGAACAGGAGCTGCTTTATATCACTTTGGCCTTGAAAAAAAAAAAAAAAGAGGCCATTATGATATATGAACCACAATTTCTGTATTTTTGCCATAACATAGCAGCAGCTTTAAAAAGAAAAAAAGAAATTGCTAAAAATAAGAAAAGGGTATGTAAACAGGAGGTGGTTTCCCTGCCCTTCCTTGAGCAGGGATACGGGCATGACCTACGGGTGAAAATCCCCGACGGGTAGGGCATACCCAGCTCCGACCAGCGCTGTTGCCATCCCTAGTGTTTCTATACAATTTACTTGAGCATATCCGATACTAAATACGGTAGGACCATCATCTCCATTCCTCTGATTGGTTTCAATCTAGCATTGGCCACGGCTAGTGAATACTTCCTCTGACTAAATACCTGTCCCAGTAATTTTTTTTTATAACATTCTTAATCCATTCATCTGCAATTAATTTCTTAATGCAGTGAACTAACTTGTTTTTAGGTCTTTATTTAGGCATTTTCATCAACTGGTCTAATTCCATTTGAAATTTGGTTTGCCAATGTCCTGTCCCACAATTACAGTTGATTCAAAATGAGAGAGAAACATAAGAGAGAAGAGAATATCCGAATTTTAACTGTAATAACTGTGGAAAAGAAATAGGTATAATCAAGCAAATAAATCATAATTATTTCTTCACTCTACTTCCTTAATAAAGGTGTATATTTGGTATGTTCCATCCTAATTTTATCACATAATCCAATCAAGAGCACTGAGTTAAATTGGCCAAAACTTATTTCGTATTCTATTCTTAGGGCACAGGTCGTGGTCCACTTAATTTCTACTAAAATTATAGGTGGTTTATACCATTTCCACAGAGAACATACGATATTTTTTTAAAAGGAGGCAGTACCTCCAGGCATTTATTCATAAAACCGGAGGAAAACCGTAGTAACAGACCATCAACCAATAAAAGAATAACAAATAATCTAAGCTCCTATCACGATAAACAAAGAACGCAAAATAGCCTAACCTTTTCTTACGAAGGTACAGCACACCCAGCCTATTTAAACGAATCAACCCTCGACAAAATCATGGCAGTTTCATACATGATAAGAACCGTTTTGTCTTCCCCTTCACACCTAACTTCACCAACTCATCCGTCACCGATTAGCTTCTCTATACCGATGAATAATGTGGAAATCAAACTTCTTTAAAAGCTCAATAAGAACTCCCCAAAAATTCTACAATAACAGGAAATGGAAGGTCTTTGTAGTTCTTATGTGTCCAACATTAAAGTGCATGAGCAAGAAAAAAAAATTAAGGTGCATGGAAAAGGCGATAAACGAGCTTTGCCAAATGTCAGTATGCTTAACAATATACTATAGCTGAGCATATCTAAAAATGAGAATGGCAATTAAACAAATTATAGTCATATATGATAATTGTATGAGAACATAGTGCTACATATAAGATAAAAGTTTTGTAGCAACAGAAGTTCCACAATAACAAAACCATGAACAGAGTTACTGGTGTAAAGAGGAAAAGTTAAAAATGAAAGTAAATCAATATCATTCTTCAGGTGATTGGCCTAACAAGTAATCCTTCTCCTATGAGTTGATGCAGAAACATGTTCAAGGAGACGTAACAATTCCATAATCATGAAATGAACACCGCCAGTTCACTATGACCAGAACCACTAATGAGCTTGACTTCCAGAAAATAAAAAATGTATATGTAGGTTTAGACGTGGTGAAGACCCAACAATTGTTCCCAAAAGCCAATGCTTGAGGGGATTGGAATCCCACACCTTTTTAGACCCTAACAATACCCCACGGCCCAAATCCGACGTCCACAGCGCCCACTCCAAGACGACCTTCGCATTATCAGCCAGCCCATTCAGTTGGCTGCTGGTATTCGGTACTTCGCTTGGGTCGCCCCTTTCGGGATTCGAACCCAGGACGTGGGATTGCTCCGATACCAATTGGTGGAGACCCAACTATTGTTCCCAAAAGTCCAGCTTGAGGGGATTGAAATCCCACACCTTTTAGACCCTAACAATACCCCAATGCCCAAATCCGACGTCCACGGCGACCCACTCCAACACGACCTTCACATTATCAGTCGGCCCATCCACTTGGTTGCTGATATTCGGCACTTCGCTTAGGTCGCCCTTTCAGGGATTCGAACCCAGGACGTGGAATTGCTCTGATATCAATTGGTGGAGACCAACCATTGTTCCCAAAAGTTCAGGCTTGAGGGGATTGGAATCTCACACCTTTTAAACCCTAACAAGAAGCATCTCAAGACTCCCAGAATTTCATTAAATTATTCACTATAAATGTGAAAAATGTATAAACGGTGAGCAGACATTGAATTTTGCAGACTTATAACACACCATAGATGTCAAACGTTTAGTGCAAGATTTAAATTACCTTCTGGATCACTAGGCAACCATACAACATCTGGAGGCTAGAGTTTAGGACATGTGCAGTAAGCTGCTCAGCCAGTTGTCTAGTCTGGGGTGCACTCAAATGTTCAAAGAACTGAAAAAAGAATAAGAACCAGAAAATTCCATGAACTATCAATAATTTATATAGATACTTTACAACAAAGGAACATCCCAAAATATGAATAAAACATCAGACATCAGAATTCGAAATTCGATACCTTCTGGGATCACAAAGTTATCAAACACATCTATTATCAGGGAAAGTCCATGGGGCATAATTTCATGGTCTACCAGGTCTTCTTGTGCACCAGCAGTCTCGAAGTTTTTGTGCCGATTTCTTAAGCACCTGTTAACAAGGTTACAATCATTATGCCCAAAACCTTAAACCCATAAGTGGGTTTTCCTCAATCCTGGTCACTTGAGATCCTACTTGCCTTATTCAGGTATCTGAGTTAAAACTAAATTCTTCCAGGTTGACCAGCACAAATAAAAAAGATGCAAGACGAAGAAAGAGAGGACTAAAAAAGCATTCATTTTGCGAATAAAATTAGTGTAACACATTTCAAGGAGTTCGACTCGTCTGTATATACTATCATCATACAATAATAATTAAACCTGAAAAACGAAGAAAAATCCCTCCAACGTTTACTCTATACAATTTAATTTAAACAAAACAACTACAAATTTGTAGACTAGGAGCTCTTATTAATAGAATGTCGCAATCCTTGATAAACTAATTAACAGTGTTATGCATGTGATGATATAGCAGCAGCACTTGTGTAATCCACTACCTTCTCTTTCTTATGTCTCCCATCATTAGATTTGTGTGACTTGCGCTTCTTCCTTGAGATCTCTTTTGGTTCATTGTCGTCATTTTGCTCCTCAAGAGCAATGCCTCCTAATTGGTATCCCTCTGCATCCTCAAAGCACTTCACGTTCTCTTCTTTCAACTCTCTCCCATCCGTTTCAGGTTCAATGATGGACATTCCTGTTAGGGCATAGTCCAAGAGGAATGTGCTTCTTTCCAACCTATCTATTATGCTGAAATGCCTTTGAGAATATGGAATAAGGGCTTCAAGCAGTTCTTCGATTCCTTTTATCTGAAATCACATGGATATTGAAGTTCATCATTCACAAACTCGTAAAGAAGCCAGTAATGAGTAACCCAAAGCAAGTACCTCAACTATCTCTGTTGGAGGGAGGATGCAAAATACACGGAACAGCACAAACTGTGCAATATGACACAGCTTTGGTTTTGTATTCCATTCTCGCACATATTGCAAAAGTAGATGAAACTCTTATTTGCCCAAAGTACCAAGAGCTTTTTCAATATGAACTTCAGCGTCTCTCTTTCTGGAGGGAACGCAACTTCAGACAAACAATTCTATGTAGACAAAACAGCAAAACAAAATTACAAATAAAAGAAACAAGCAGAGTTCACTTAATAACTCAAAAAGTTTGTGAGGCCTGTGAAGTTCAATGGAAAGTTGGATTGCTTTCGTATAGTCAGCATCCAATGCAGCATTCACTAGTTCTTGCCCTCTCAAAACACCCTCTTCCTGCATTATCCATGTGGCAATGTTCTCCCAAAATTTCTTAGTATGGAAAACTAAATTGCGCACAAATATAGATCAAATGTTACAAGACCAGTAAGAAAACACAAATCTTATAGAATGAAGATAAAATACTCAATTAGATATAGTAAATAAACTCTATTTAGACTAGTACATAATTAAAACTGAACGGAGGCAAGGTGATGTAGAATAGGGAAGAATTATTACCACGGAGAGAAGAATCAAAAAAGAAGAAGAGTGAAAAGGCAGGGGAAGAAATCGTGAAAAAGACCGGAGGGAAGAAAACGTGGCAGCCGCCAATTATAATTTTACTCAATCAATAATTAATTCAACTACAACGAAAATCCAATAAATAGCAAAAAAACCCTAACTTGAAGGGCTTGGGTCAACCCGCTACTACAAGCCCAATAATAGAAAATATATATAACAAGTCCAATAACTATAAAATAAATCTCGATCTCGATGATGTCCGCATCAACTCTCTTGGGGTGGAAGAAAACTCGACTCTGTCGAGTAGATAAGGCAGAAAAGGCTGCAATCAATCGTCCAACCATAAACTCAAGGGTTGGACAATCTTCCTCCAACGTCCATAACAGCATGTTAGCTATGGTCTGAATTTGGTGTCCCCACCAATGTTCACCGGATGCGTAGAAGGAGAACTGACCAAAGGAAGATCTTGCTGACCCTGATAGAGCTCCAATAAGTCTGTATCAAGCTACTGTAGTGTCTCTCTCTCTCTAGTAATCCATTTGCAATCAGACTCAGGCCAATCAACCCACCGAACAAGGAAGTGCTGAACATGTCCATCTTTAGTCAACACTATATGTTCATCTAAATTAGCATCAATTTTATCTTTGTGTGCTAGGAAAGGTGGCATTGGGTTAGAAGTAGCAAGAGATTTTGGGTCAAGGTCCACATATGGAAGTAGGAGAGGATTATCAGAGGGATTGAAATGGCCTTTATAATCAATTAAATCCTCAACATTGAAGGTATGGTGGTAATTAAGATGTGGCAGAAGGTCAAGAACATAAGCATTTGGACACTCTTACTTTAAAGTTTTAAAAGGATCGGCACTACGAGTTTGTAATTTAGAGGCGGGTCCATGTAGGTGTCACTCTGATCGAATTCGGATCATAGTATAATCCCCAATTTAAAGTCAACATTTTTTTAATGTCAAGAATGTCACCCAATCGCTTATTTTAGTGAGAGGTTGAACGATGCCAAACTACGGTACTCGACTTATGATAAAGAATTGAACATAGTTGTGTAGGCTTTACGATACTGGTGTTATTATTTGCTACCTCAAGAATTTGTTCTTTATTCAGACCATGAGGCCCTCGTCATCTCACCGCCGAGAAAAGGTTGAATTCTAGGCACGGTCGCTGGGTTGAATATTTATCATCCTATTCTTTTGTTTTAAAACATAAGAATGGGGTTGCGAACCAGGCGACTGGTGCATTAAGTCATCGTATCTCCATTTTTTCAGTTATGAACATCAAGGTCATAGGCTTCAAGCGCCTTAAGGAAGATTACATGTCCCAATTTCAAGAATATCTTTCTTGATTTACAAGGAGGACAGTCGGATACTACGGATGGTTTTCGCCTTGAGGAGGGTTACATTTTTCGAGCTAATAAATTGTGCATCCCTCGAACTTCAGTGCGAGACTTTATAGTATGGAAAATTCATGCGAGAGGCTTAGCCCGTCACTTTGGGCACGATAAGACCATAGAGGAGATTGAACGTCAATTCCGTTGGCCTAGTTTGAAGAAAGATGTGGCCAAAATAGTAAGTACTTGTAACATCTGTCAATTGGCCAAACAAAAGAGGCAGAACACTAGCCTATACACACCTCTTCCCGTTCATGATTGCCCTTGGTAAGATGTGAGCATGGATTTTGAGTTAGGGCTTCCATGCACCCCGAAGAAACATGATTCTATTTTTGTGGTAATGGATCGATTTTCGAAAATGGCTTATTTTATCCCTTGTAGCAAAACCTCATATGCGTTCAAGGTTGCCACATCATGCTTTAATGAAATTGTTAAATTGTATGGCCTCCCCAAAATAATTGTGTCAGATAGGGATGTTCGGTTCACTAGTCACTTTTGGAGAACGTTGTGGCACAAGGTTGGTACAAAGTTGAAATTTTCTATTGCCTATCCCTCGCAGACTGAAGATCAAACGAAAGTGGTTAACCTTAGTCTTGGTAATTTATTAAGATGTCCGGTTCAAGAAAATCTTAAAAATTGGAATTTAATTCTTCCTACAGTTCAAATTGCATATAACAGTTCCATGAATCAGTTGTTAGGTATGAGTCCATTTGAAGTTGTTCGTGATTTTAAGCCTAGAAAGCCTTTAGATCTCATTCCGATGTCCCCACATGCTAGAGTGTCTATGTCTGCTAAAGCATTTGCACAACATCTTCATGAATTGCATCTTGAGATCAATAAACAACTCGATGTCCCCACATGCTAGAATGTCTATGTCAGCTGAAGCATTTGCACAATATCTTCATGATTTGCATATTGAGATCAATAAACAACTTAAAACTAGTAACGCATCATATAAACTTCGAGATTTGATGCAGGATCAATAGCAGAATTAGAATTGCAGGAAGAAAGTAGCAGTAGAAGAAAGGGAGAAGAAGCCGTGAAGAAGAAGGAAAAAGGAAGAAGACGGAGGAGAAGGGAAAAACGTGGCAACGGTCGATCTTAATTTTTATCAATCATTCATTGTCTAAATTACAATGTAAAAACTATATAAATAGTAAGAAAGAAAACATAGCTTGGTGGGCTTGGGCCAACCCGCTAGTACAAGCCAAATAATAAGAAACATAAATAATAAGTCCCATAACAATAAAAAATAAATCCGACGTCTTCGATGATGTTCTCATCAGGAGCACCTAATAATACATCTTCACATATCAAGAACTACAAAATCACCACTTTCCTTCTAGAGTGATGGAGGGATTTTACCATTGATTTAGAGAAACGTACAACCAATAGGAATTCATTAATCATCCTTTCCCAATAGGAAGAGCTACGCGCAGACTTGGAGATTGGATCTAGCGATAAGAAGAATGCTTTGTATAAATAANTGATTTAGAGAAACGTACAACCAATAGGAATTCATTAATCATCCTTTCCCAATAGGAAGAGCTACGCGCAGACTTGGAGATTGGATCTAGCGATAAGAAGAATGCTTTGTATAAATAATTTCTTGGTCTTCGACACCTCAATCACCATGAATGCCCTCAATTAGTGCAATGAGATTTGTCTATTTGTCTATCTCTTGACTCGAAATGAGATCATGTCTGAAAAAGAATATTAGGGAGTCTAGGGTTAGGCCATGAAGGTCTATTAATGTCTTCGTTTTTCTTCTCATTAGAGTTATTTCACAAAGATTTATAGGGTAAGGAAGAAGGTGAAAAACACACATGGAGAGCTTAGTACCATGAAGAGTTGTATGTTGTGTTCGAGAAGGATGAATCGCTCTCAAAAAAGAATATGTTGATTTGCTTCCAATTGGTTGGACCGTAGGTGCGATGATTTACTTCACGAGCGAAGTTTCTAGTTCAAATCCATGATTAGCTAGCTGCGTCAAGAAAAATAATAGAAAAAAGATCTGACTAATTCATGCATTCTCTACTTGACTTTGGGTATGTAGCAAAAAATTGGTACATAAGTAGCATAGACAATGTTAGACATTGTAAAGAAGACCTGTGGTACTAGAGGCTCTATTATGGCAGTGAGTATGCAAATTTTAAGCGCTCTCTCTCATGTTTATCACTTTTTTTTT
>CAIGRO010239623.1:23831-40589 GCA_903798355.1 Fraxinus baroniana | reverse complement strand
GTTGCAGGCATGGCAACTTCATGAAAGACGGGAGCTTGTATCACTAGTCGACGTAGCACTTAATGGAGATTTCGACCCTGAACGGGCTTGTAGATTCTTAAAGATTGGTCTTCTCTGCACTCAAGATTTTCCAAAACTTCGACCGTCAATGTCAACTGTCGTCCAGATGCTTACCGGGAAGAAGGATTTTGATGAAAATGAGATAACGAAGCCCGGCTTAATCACTGATTTCATGGACCTAAATATTAAAAGCACCCCTAAAACCAAGGCTCAAATCAATCACCCCTCTTCCAATCTCTTATCCTCTGGATCTGATAATTTGGACTCTTCAACTTTGTCCTCAGGAACAACTTCTCAGGCCACCTTCACATTTACAGCAGTATATGACAGAAGCACTTGAACAAAAATTTATGCATTGATAGACAAAGCTTTGTAAATTGTATTTTATATATTCTTATGTTTTTTTAGGATTGGTTAGGTTGTGTTTTGAGTTGTAAGGTCATCTCCAATCTTACACCAAAATTTGAGTTAAGTTTTGTACCATTTTGAATCAAATCTTGTACCAAATTAAAAATCATCTCCAATCATTATATCAAAACTTATACCAAATAAAAAGTGTGTAATCATTTTCTTCACTTTTTTATTCTCAACAAATTATTTATTCTCAAAATTATTTCTTTATTTATTTTACAATTAATAGAAACACTACAAAAAAAAAAATATTAAATCATGCAGTGCAATGCATTTCGAATTTTGATGCTATGATATTACGAAGTCGAAATTAATTGAATTCATTAAATCGTGTTTGTTATATTCTAATTTTTTTTAATTCTTATTTTAATTAATTCATTAACTATTATTTTTTACATTATTAAAATTTATTTTAAATGCACATATTATTATTATTATTATTATTATTATTATTATTATTATTATTATTATTATTATTATTTATTGTATTAAAAAATATATAACACAAATGACACAAATACCTTCAATTAATTTGTTTGGCAAATGAAAACAAAGATTAAAATTCACTATCAAAATGGTGCAAAGTTTGGTGCTACACAAATGGATAGACCCATGATTATGGTTCAACGGGATCGAGACATAATTGCGTAAACAATAATTTTAAATTAGACAATAGCGATAATATTCAAAACGTATTACTTTTTTTTTTTACAATTATTCCTTACGGTTTCTTGTACTTTGAAAAAGTCGTATAATAATTTCGTTATCAATTTCATTAAATAAATCTTTATCAACATACGCAACTAAGCTATATTCATCCATTGGTCTCCAATCTAATCACGCAATGTCGCAATCAATTATTCACAATGTTTATAGTATAAAATAATCTTTCAATTGTAGCAGTAATGTCAATGAGAGTTAATTCTAAGTCACAAGCATGTAAACTAACGGGTACAATTTATTTCTTTTGGTTACAACCAACTTCAGTACAAGTTCAATAAGTCCTTGTTATACATTCATGACACTCTTACAGGTGGGTACAATTCCCCCCCAAAAAAAAAAAAACACTCCAGCTATACACTCATGACACTCTTATAGGTGGGTACAATTCTCAAATTCACAATTCATTGCACAAAATAACAGAAAAGTTAAAATAAGTTTAAAACATAAGTTAGTTTTAAAGTCGATTTTCTTACAAATTATACAATGAACAATCTGTCATGTTGCACATCTTAAAACACAGATATCATTCTACGACTTTTCAGCTTTACCTAAAGGCAGAATACTTCTTTCAAAAAAAAAAGGTGAAATTTCATGGTCGTCACAATGGAGATTTGATGAGAGGTTTACTATCCAAGAACAAAAATAAGTAAATAACTATCAAAACATAAACAATAAGATTAAGAAAGAGAGATATTACAAAATTTTGTTTATTCAATATGTTCTTTTTCTTTCAAAATACGTGATTGGAATCTTAGGGGTTTGCGATTATATGGAATTGCAAAAGAAAGTCAATACTTTGTTCGATTTTGAGTTGAAAAGTATGGGCCTCTAAAAAACAAAAAATATCTTGAAGTCACCAAAATTTGGTACATTTTGGTGTTTTGGCATCTCCTCTAGAGATGCCCTAAGATTTGTATTTTTTATACTTGTTAGGATATACATGTAAATAATTATACAAGAAATACCCCTCTATTTCTCTTATTGCCAATGTTCTTTTTATTTTTTATTTATTTTTTAACCTATTTGTTGTTGTTGTTGTAAAAAAAAAAAAAAGGTGAAAATCGACCCATGTGAGTCATGGGTTATGTTGTGCCAATTATGCCCGAGGTTTCAAGAGGTAGAGACTAATGAAAATAAAAGAAGAATTAGTCAAATATTAAGGTCAACCTATATGAAGATGTCTCTCCAAATTGGTGCGTGGAAGGAGCTAAAATTGCAGTTGAATTTTGGCAAATTGAAATTTAACAAAATTTATTTAGGTCAACTACGATTTACTTTTTCTTTGCAGCGTTACTTAATCCAAACCACTCATGTTGCTTTGTTGAAAAATAAAATACAAATCTTATTTAACTTTTAGGACCCGTTTGGGAGTTTTTTTTCATAGATTTTGAACAATTTTGGATGACACCGATTACAAAGAGTTGGAAAAATCGGTACTTTCTAGTTTTTTCGATCCTCGTCACAAACAAGAACCAAACACATCTTCTCCGATTCTGAATAATTCTTTTTAGAGCAATGCTATATGTACATCCTCTTCTATATCAAACCTTCACCTACACTCATGGTGGGGCGTGGTGACCACACATTTAGGAGTTTTTTTTATTTACGTGAGCCCTGTGCGCATGTGAGAGGGTATAATATTTTTGGTACAAATATTATTATCCTTCTTTTAATCCATCAAATCAGCGAGTTTTGACAGTTTTTATTGTTCTCTACTCATTTTATCCTTTATAAAATAATTATTTCAACCAACCTATTTTGTTCAAAACTAAATTGTAAATTAAAATATATTTCCTAAAAAATATTTATAATTTAAAAAATATTTATAAGTAAAAAATCAATTTAATGTATAAATTATTAAAAAATAAAAATAAAAAAATACTTATAAAATGTAAAAAATTACTTACAAGTAAAAAAACACTTAAAAGTTATTTAAAAGTAAAAAAATTAACTTATAATTGTAAAAGTTACTTATAAGTAAAAAATATTAACTTAAAATTTTAAGTAAATATTTAAATTTATTTAATTTTTGAAATTAAGTATTAACTTATATGTAAAAAAATTATCTATAAGTAAAATATCACTTATGAGTATAAAATTTTCATATAAAAGAAAATTTTACCAAATGACATGTGTGTAATTTTATTCTTTTAAAAAAGTTTCAAAATTGGTGGATAATAAACTTTCAAGCATAGATTGAACAGTTTTAAAAATCGCTACTAAAACCATTCAAAATCGATCTGCTCATAAATACTCAAAATTGATGCTTTAAAAAAACGTTCGTAATCGGTACGACGAAACTTCTAAGCAGGCCCTTAAGTTACATTTTGATGGACGTTGCACAAGACATGATCGATTCCTCTCATGTGTTGACTTTAATATTGCCAATAACTCAGCCTCTGTTTGATACAAACTAAAATTTTCATTTTCATTTTTCTATTCATTTTCAACCACACATTTTTCAATAAAATAATATTTTCCATCACATCAATAATTTTTATTTTTTTTCAACTACACATTCTCCATCAATCTACTATTCTAAAATACATTATTCCAAAATAATGTGGCTCAAACACGTATTCAAAATCAAAATTCTAAATATTAGGATAATGATGACGGTACAAATTTGAGATGTGCCAACTTAAAATTGGCTCAAATAATCGACTCTACTATGGGGGTGTGTGGTAGAGATTAAAATCAGATTAAAATTGAAAATATAGTCGTTATTGTTGACTTTTATTAAACGGGTGGGACCCAATAATGGCCATATTTTCAATTTTAATTGAATTTTAAGCCGTACCAAACACGCCCTATAATTCGACGAATACATACAATTGTGCACCCATAAATTTGAACCAAATGATCCATTTTGCCTTATAATTTTAGGTGGTGAAGATGCATGTCGTAAAAAAGAACTTTAGCCTAAAAAGGAATAATCAAAATTTAAGTAGTGAAATATAATTATTTAGCCTCTGTTTGGTATACATTAAAATTTTAATTTTCATTATTCTACTCATTTTCAGCCACATATTCTTTAATAAAATAATATTTTCCATCACATCAATAACTTTTCCTTCTTTTTCAATCACACATTCTTCATCAATTTACTATTCTAGAATAAATTCTTCCAAAATAATGTGGCTCAAACACACTTTTTTATTCTTATACTCATTTTTAATTACACATTCTTTAATAAAATAATATTTTTCATCACAATAATAATTTTTTTTTTCAACCACACATTCTCCATCAATCTACTATTTCATAATACATTTTTTCAAAATAATGTAGCTCAAACACACTCTTGGGAGGAGTTGAAAAAAATAAAGAGAACTGCAGGAAAGGTAACTGGAGAGAATAAATACACCAACCCTTGCCAGTCATACGGAACAACCTGTCTTTTATAATTAAGAAAAAGATAAGCAGAGTGGGTCCCATTTCATCATTATAATTTATACACCAAATTAAACCCTAATCCATAATTTATTTCTCTCTCTAAAATGATACATTCTCTCTCATCATCACTGGTTGTCTCACTCTCAAGTCTCATGACCCTTTTCGAAACTTTTTAACCTCATGCTACTACTTTCTTTTCCACAAGCATTCGGCATTCCATCGAGTGTCCGCTTGTCTCCCACTGATGAATTTTTTTTTCAACATTTAGCCCAGAATTGCATAATTTTTCTTCATCTATTACGGCCTATTTTGATATTCTGTATACAATTTTCAATGTATTATCGTGGTTCTTTTTTTGGGTAGGTTTCTTTCTTTAGTAATAATTTCTTTTAGCAGTGAGGTGGGAGGATTGTTCAGGTCAAAAAAGTGGGAAATTTTGTGAGTTCATTTATGGGTTTGCTTATATGAAACGTACGTGGGAAGCAATTTAGCGTCGTTGTATTTTCCAGAGATTTACTGAATTCTCAACTGTGGAGTTCACGAAATCCTAGCTTTAACCGCGTGAAGTAGGAGTCTGCTGGATCTTTTTCTTTTTCCACTAAGTAATGACTCGTGGCTGAACTGTTAAAGTTTTGTTGGTTCATATGATGGGATATATTATAGTTTGATGCCATAGTATTGGCGTTGTAGATATAAATTTGTTTCCGTTCAAATTGGAGGCGATCGATAGCACAATTTTGGTAATATTGACGAAAAATTGGAGCTTTGCTGTATGGATTTTTGTCTGTGTAGGATTATTTAGCTGTTTTATATTAGATTCTGTAAGGGTTGTTTAAACAATGGAGGATATTGGATTGTTTAATCAAGCATGGAAATGGTTGGAATGGAAAGACTGTTACTCTGTAGCAAGAACAACGGTGAGCTTTTTGAGGGACAAAGTGGGTATATTTTTGGAGAGGCATTGGCCGATGGTTTGTTGTGGGTGTGCAAGGTCTGGGAGAGGTCTACTGTTCTTATTGGCACATTGGAAAACTTGTTTTGTTAATGGCTTCCGGTCATTTTCGGAGCTGGGCTCGGCAGCTCTGCTAGTTATTATGTGGAGCTGTTTTCTAAGTTTGACATCTATGTCATGTCTTATTTACGTGCTTATTAGTATGGTATGACTTTGTATTCTATGAATTCCTATCTTCGGTGTTTATGTTTCTCGTTTTATTGCTTATTTCCTTCCTCTGCTATTTTGAATTGCCAGGATTTGCTTTCATATTGTCTTTTTGTTGTATGGAAATGGTTAAACTTGATATTTATGCTCCAGTAAGTCATTCATGTAATATTATCCAGGATTTACTACCATCATATAAAGAATTCCCTAGAGTTAATTGATGCAATATATAGTTATAGACTCAATGACCAGTTTCGTTTAATCTTTTATTACAAATAAACCTGGAGGATATAATGAATACCGAGGATCAATATAAGATCTGGCGCTAGCTATAAAAGGCCAGTACTAATCGTTCCATGTATGAACTGTTGTTGGTGCAATCATATATGTTTCGGTTTCTATTGAGTTTTAGAAAAGGAAGCACTTTGTGATTTCCATTGCATAAATTATTATTCATCCATTTCAAAACAGAATTCTATTCAAAACACATGACTTATCTTCTGCTTGGAAGGAATCATTTCTGTGTCACAAAGTCTGGGCAGTTATATTCTTTCTTGTTTCATTTGTTTGCGTGGCTGCTTGCCGTTAGAGATGTAACTGCATTATCAGATGATTTTTATTTCCATTCATGCCTTCTGTTGTACAGCTGACTTATGCATTCAATGGATTCTCATGAAAAGGCTTATGATCCAGTTATGATTGCATCACATGATTCATGTTTAAGTAGATGTGACTCTCTCGTTTAGATGTTGGTTGATTTTAGCCTTTCTTTATTTCACTTGCTTTTGGTAGTCTCTCTTGTTACAAGGAGTTATCTAGTATGTTGGAGAATTATGTTCTATTGTTACTCATCTTTAATCGAAAGGCTTCCACTGCAGAAGTTCTTATAGACATGTTCTTAAGTAATCTGCGAATCATTAGTTGCATATTTCCTTCCAGGTCGCTGCTGTGGTTGCTGTTCGGTACTTAGGCTATGCTCCTGGACTTTTTATTGTGGGACTGTTCGCCATTCTAATTTTATGGATGTATGCCAACTTTTGGATAACAGGTACATTGTTCATAGTTGGAGGTACGTTTGGTTCTCTTACCTTGAACTTAGCTAATGCCTGATATGGTTTTTGTTCTTTTACTTTTCATTTTTTTTTTCCCACTCATGGAACAAATCTTATCTCTTCCGAAGAAGACGAGGATGAGTTTATTATTACTTGACGGATGTTTCTGGGACAAATTTTTTAGTTCTGGCAAATGAATTATATATTTTCCCCTTCTTTGCTCTCAAATTCTTATTGTAGTTCTTTTGAATTTACGTCCATGTTATGCTCTGAACATTTTTTTTCCTGACCCTCTTGACACCAACATCTTTTCGGAAATGCAGGCTATCTATTTTCCTTAAATCATGCACGGCTGGTGGTAATCATGGCAACTATATATGCTATGTATTGTGTCAAAGTTCGCATAGGATGGCTTGGGATTTTTCTTTCATTTAACCTTTCATTCCTATCAAATGATGTCTTGAAATATTTGCTCCAGTGGTGTGATAATTTGAGTGAAAGCACCCATTTTGAGGAGCATAAAGCATCCGAGTCATTCCCAGAAGATAGTTTCCCTACAGAATGTGAATTTTCTGGTCCTACCGAAGAAGAAGAGAAATTGCACTCGTGTAAATCATCCGACAAATTGCACTCATGTAAATCATCCGACAAACCTGCAATTATTTCATTTATTGAAAAACCAAAGGAATGTGCTACTAAGCAGGTGGTCAGAGAAGATGCAAGTTCAACAATTGAAATGGAGCGGATTTTAAGCAGTTCCAATCATTACGAAGCACTGGGATTTCCCCATCACAAGAAAATTGATGTTATATCATTGAAGAAGGAGTACCGGAAAAGGGTATGCTACTTTGACCTGTGCATGCTGATGATTTATCTTGTTTTTGGTTATTTTTAATGCATCAGGCCAAAAATAATATTCTAGTTTCTCGAAAGTTGGCATACCTAGGTTTTACCACATGTCTGTCAATTTATTTATTTATTTTTTATTTGTTTGCACTCTTGGTGGAGAATATGTCAAAATATTCTGCGACAATATATGATGTCCTAGTTCCTTGGGAATAAATTTCTATTGAAAAAAGGAAAAATACACGATTTTTTTTCCATTTCTTTTCATGCCTATCCTGAATCTTGATATCAAATGTGGATTCATACTTCATATATTAAAAAATTATATAGAAAGGTCCATTCTTTCCTTATCATAATTTTTTTCTCAGGGTTAGGTGGTTAGCACAAAATAAAAATGTAAAAACAATTTATTACGTTAATATTACTTCTGGATGTCTTAGAACTAAAAGAATAAAACATTCAATTTTGTATGGAGAAATATGAAGTAAGGTACAGGACAAGATAGGGGATTTTCAAGAATTAACTATCCATCACGAACCAGTTATATTGACTAAGATGGTTCAGTGAGAAGCTTGTCTTCGGTTCCTTGTTGAATGAATTGATCTCCACAAATAAGTAAGTTCTCAAATTCTTGAATGCCAAATTGGTCTCATGTATACAACACTAGCTGAAATCATGATATAGCTGCAGCTGCCTAATTTACCTTGTAGACAAGCTCGGTTGCACATAAATAAGGTTAATAATACTGTTGTTCTCAAACAGTGCATTTTTAATAGTTAGGATTTGATATTTAGCCCATGTTTGGTACACATTAAAATTTTCATTTTCATTCTTCTACTCGTTTTCAACCACACATTCTTTAATAAAGTAATATTTTCCATCACATTAATAACCTTTCCTTCTTTTTCAACCACACATTCTCTATCAATCTACTATTCCATAATACATTCTTCCAAAATAATGTGGCTCAAACACACCCTTACACATTTTATGACCCTTTAAGGAGGCAGTAGGGAACCCAATTGCGCTGGGACAGAAAAAAGAAAAAGGGAGAGACCAAGGTGTGACGAGAGTTATTCTGTCTTATTTGTATCCTCGTGTGGAATCTTACCGTGCAAGGTTTATGAGCATATAGCATACCATCATCCTATGAAATTAGTGACAAAATAAAATCCATTAAAAAAGTGGACTCCAAACAACCTATTAATTAAATGGAGACTTGAATGAGTCGTGCATAACCTTTAATACAAAAGGCATCATTTGGAGCAATCTGAAAATTCTATGGGTATTACAATTTATGAAGGGATGTCAAAATTCAGTAATTAGTAATAAAGCAAGACCAACAATGGCTTCACTTTTTTACAAGTTGTATGTAATGAATATGTCTATCGGATGTTCGAAGTTTGTTTCTCTGATTGCATTTATTAAATCTGCCTATTGCCTAGAAAGGCATTGAATGCTTAAAGGGCCCACTAACAAGAAGAGAAACTACTACTCTCTATTAAATCTTACAATGTCCAAAAATATCATTTGGGTAATGACGTTGCCTCCATATGATTCTTAGGAAGTCCAAATTGAATGAGAAGTCCAAAAATATCAGGTATTGATGCTGAGTGGAGACTGACATTGCTAAGGTCATTTATTTTGTTAATTTACTCAAATGGAATGAACTTTTTCTTAGACTGATAACATAACATAGTGACATGCTTTGTGATTTGGCAAAATGGAAATGACATCTCATTCTCTTGGAGGAATGTGAAGTTCAAAATCTTGTGTTGAAGTTGCTGTACTTTATGACTGTAGATTGCTTTCTTTATGTTATTACATATGTATTCATGTCTTAATGACATATTTTTTTCACATATTTTGTTCAGGCCATGCTTGTGCACCCAGATAAAAATATGGGAAGTCCACTGGCAAGTGAATCATTTAAGAAACTTCAATGTGCATACGAAGTAAGAGTCTTTCAAGTTTTCTTAGATTTTTTGCTATTTCCAAAATGTCTGAGGTGGAAGTTGCGGTGCAGTGTTGCTTTGTTTCTTTGTTGCTTACAATGGCATTCATATTCAGGTTCTTTCTGATGTTGTGAAGAAGAAGGACTATGACGAGCAACTCAGAATGGAAGAATCTAAGGCTGTTCTGCAGAAATCTCCTAGCACTTCTCGTCGGGTACAAAGATATGATGTCTCTGTGCACTTGTTTAGCGACCATAGTTCTATTTTTTAATCTCAGAAAAAAGTGCACCATTATTTATATCTTAAAATGTAAATGTGAAGAAAATATATGAACTTCTGTTTTCTAAATAGAAAAATATTGTTCAGTCAAGACTCTGGATTGTAAACATATATCTTGTTGTCGTTTTTTTGTACCTTCGTAACTGTAAGAGGTGTCGAGTGTGATGGAAAAGAAAGACTTTTGTTCAGTCAAGTATTTTAAAATAAATGGAGGGATCCACGTTTTGTGAATGTGGCTTTACTATCTGTTAGTTAGCTGGATATTCATTTTATCAAAATACATCAACTCTGCATTATTGTGTGCCAGGAAACAAAATTAGTTAGAATATATAACATTTCTAGCTCCATATTGAGCAGGATACTGCTGGATTTGTTTCTGAGGAGTCAAGGCATATACAGTGCACAAAGTGCGGCAACTCACACATCTGGGTTTGCACCAATAGGACGAAGGCTAAAGCAAGATGGTGTCAGGTTAGGCTACTCTTAATTGAAAAGTTCTTTAGTTTATGCACATTGTGCAGGTAAATTAATTGACGAGCATTTTCTTGTCTACAGGATTGCTGTCAATATCACCAAGCAAAAGATGGTGATGGATGGGTGGAATACAAAGGGTCACTGATGTTTGATCGCCCTCAAAAGGTATGCTTCACTTAATGAAAACTGGATATTTTCATTGTATATATGCATTTGCAGTGGAGATAATCACTGTGATCTAATAATGGTTCCATTACTGTTATGTCAATTTTTTGAATTATGGATGTATAGCACATTGCATATTTTAGTCCAAAATTTTGTTTTATGTGGTCCTTAAACCACTGCCAGATAACCGAGGATTGTTTGTAGAAAACCTGTGCTACCAGCGAGAGCAATCAGGGAATATGTTGCTTTTGGATTTTGTTATATGAAGTCTTTTAAAGTGAGCACGGAAATCAGCATCTTATTAGCCTACATGACTTTGTCATAATCAACTATGCTTTAATGGATTTAAGAAGTTTGCTTTGCCAAAACTAAATCTACTTTAGTGAATACAACAAAGATTCTGCATGCATTGTGGAACTGTTTTTGTTCCCTATACATTGCATTTCCCGAAGGAATATTGGTGCTCCTCGTATTGGACATCACACGTCTAGTTTAATGATCATTAGGGTTTTTGTGTCTTGAGATTGTTAGCAAGACATTGCTTGATTTTTATTTCCTGCAAGAGATGGTCAAAGTATCTTTGTAAGTAAACAGAAGAACCAATAATTGGGTATGAATTATTTCCTAGAGGTTCAAATTTTGATCTTCATTTTTTCTTCCAGATCTAATTTGTGCTTTAATTGATATGGCAGGACAAATTATGATAGGGGTTTCTGCGCATTCTCAACATTAATGTAGTTGATGTGTCTTTTTCCTTTTTTATGTAGTGTGTTGCAGAAAATATGTGATTATCGGCAATACGCAAGTCTAATGTGATTTTTGTGACCCAATTTGATGTAGACAGAAATTTCCATGTAATTATCATCCGTTTTTCTCCCTCTCTTGGTTCAACTAAACATATATTATTTGCATTGCCATATAGGTGGAAATACCTTGTGCTTTTGTTTGCGCAGAGAGTAAGATCTTTGACGTGTCAGAATGGGCTATATGTCAGGTCAGTGCGTTTTTGATGTGTATGCATGCCCTTATTCTGTGTTGTCTACATGTCAAAAGAAAATTTCATCCATTCTGAAAATTAACCAAACCAGATCTATTTTCCCCCCTTTGTTTTTCAGCATTTTCACATAATTCTAACCTGGCAATGTAAATTTTAATCTTTTCATTGAGAAATCCCAAGGATAAAAGATCTAATTGACCATACACATCAAATTTCAACGAAAAATGAATGTATACCGAGCAAATGATGTTTTCAGCTGTCCAATTCTGTAAGCTGAACAGCTGACTGAACCATCGATTGATTTCTCGTGTTGCTGTTGCATTGGACATTGTTTATTTTTGTCATACATCAAATTTCACTGATAACTTTTAGGTGCTATACCATCTCAATATAGGGAATGGCTTGTAGACCCAACACTCATCGACCCAGCTTCCATGTAAACATGGTCGGACTAGAGAAGTCATCAAGTCAGAGATCTAATTCAGCTCGATATCCATGGGATTTAGACGCTGAATTGATGGATGAAGAAGAATTCGAGCTGTGGTTCCAGCAAGCCCTAGCATCTGGATTTTTTTGTGAAACCCGAAAGCGCCGGAAAACATGGAGCCCCTTCAAGTTGCCTCAGAAAAAGGATAAAAAATATTGGCGAAGATCGTCTTAAGACGATCCTGAAAGGTGGATTTATTATTTCTAATCTCCTGCAACATCACCTATGCCACGCACCCTTAAGCGAAAAGGGAGGCACTGATAAGAAACCATAACTTGCAGATATCTAATTGCTCCGGCAAGGGTGCCTGAGAATCTTGTCAAAGGAGATGAGAATGATGGGTGGACTTAAAAGATATAAACAGCTTGTTTGCTTGTTCTGTTTGTAAATAATGTTGAGAATTTTCTTGAGGCATTCCTCTGAAGATCAGTATAATTGAAGAACCAAACTGATAGTGTACGTTAGTATGTTCAAGCATTGTACGACTCAAAAATGTAATAAAGAAAAAAAAAAAAAAAAAGCATTTAGTCTTTATCTAAGTCATTGCTTTTGTAGCTGTATTATCTTCTCTTCAGTGCACAAATATCTTTAAGCTGATATCAGAAAGTTGTGGAGGAAATTGCTACTTATCAATAGCCATTGTCACAAGTAAATGTAACGCGTTGGCTTGACAGGATTAAAAGCTTTGTTCCAAATATATTAGAGCACAGATAGCTCTCATTTGAGATCAATAATCACTGTGGAGTAGATAGAGGCTTGTTCTGGGTAATTGTCCCAGTACCATAAGAACTTTACATGCATTTGTGATCCTCTAGCAAGAAATCGTTTCACCCACATCCAATCACAAATCCTTGGATGAAGCAAAGATTGGTTGGCCTTCTGTGAGCCAACTTGAAATAAGAATTCTACATACTACTGAATTATAACTTGAACATCCACAAACACTACAATTTGTATGGTAAAGAATAACACAAGGCTTGAACTGACTCATTAACTCTCTCATGTTTGGTGGCGTAATTTTATACACTAAACTGTATAAAGGAGCAGAAAGAAGCTACAATTTTATTCATTGCACTGTTCAGTTCTGACCATATCAATCATGCACCATCGTGATGCAAACAAAAGGATGAGGGGCATTTGACTGCTCATTAGACCAGACAGGCTGTAGGTCATATCTCCCGTCTTTTCTGCATGAGGCTGTGTCCATAACTGGTGGCAAGAACAATAAACAGCTCATCTTGCTTTATATCCTGTCACAAATCTCTGGATGCCAGCAAAATCGGATATAATCTTCACATCATGGAAGCTGCCTTTTGTTTCAGTATCCATGTGATTGACAAGAAATTTGCTCTGTGTTTCACCATTTGTCTGCAGCAAGAAGGTAAAAAATATATTATGAAAAGAAACTGCATATCCTTGAATGGACACATTTTTAACTACTCTTGTCCCAAAATTGAGAACTCGATACTAGGATTTGACTTCACATCTCATGAAGTTAATAGGAGACTCCACACCTCATTGTGAATAAGAAACCTAGCAACATACTCAACATAGAAGTCCATTTGGTGATGTTACGAGCTAATTAACAGTATTAACACTGCAGTTCAATAGCTCATTTTTCTGAATCCTTGAGGTTGTAACTGGTAAGTAGTCAGTTACAGTGCCTTATTCAGCATTTTGACACCATAGGGATCGAACAAAACTGCTCTGAAACAAAAGGGGGATTCTGGTGTAAACTGCCGCAATTAATTCCCAAGCAAGGTTAATACTTTTAAGGTTGTGTTTGGTACGTTGAATTAGACATTAATAAGAATTAAGAAATTAAGTATAAAATTAGAGTAGATATATTGTGTCGATAGTATTAAGGTGGATTAAAGTGGATAGTAATTTTTAGTTTTCTATTTAAAAGAATGTTATTTGTACTTTCTTTCTTAAGCTAACTGCATAGCATAATACGGAGTGAGGAGGTGAGTTTAGGCCGGATAAGAAAGAATGTGCAAATAGCGTTCTTTTTTAACGAAAAGCTAATAAATACTAACCACTTTAATTGACCATAATATTATCTACCTAGTACTACCTCTTCTAATTTTACGTATAATTTTTGTACCGTCTAGTCTGGTGTGCCAAACATAGCCTAAAGGTATAAACTATTTTCAGCTAAAGTACCTTCATGATCTATGCATGGTTCTTTAGAATTTCCGGAATGCTTACCTATAGTAAGACTCACAGATAGAGAAACATCCGATCATTAGTCAGGAATTGAGTTCCTGAATATACCATGATGAAGACTCTTACACACTATCATTCTTTAATAAAAGTAGAACATGCATACAAGTAGGATATAGATCCCCTGATAGCATCAATGTTCCCTTATAGCTAAAAATTGAGGTTGGGGTTAAAAGTAACATATTTCTTTGAAGAGATCGTGCCATAAATCAAGAAGAATGAGGAGATACCTCCAATGCAACAAATCCACCAGGTTTTAACATGAATACAGCTCCATTGCACAGATGGAGAAGATCATTCATGCCATTTGCACCGCCATCCAGTGCAAGTCTTGGTTCGTGTTTAGCAACTTCAGCTTGTAGGCCACCAATATGATCACTAGGAATATACGGTGGATTGCTAACAAGTCCTGCAAGTCCTCCTTCAACGTTCTTTAATGGTACAAACCAAGATCCTTGCTTTACCACAATCTTATCCTGTTGTATATGCCAAATTTAGGTAACAATATCATTCTTAAGTTGTCCAAAATGGCAAAAGACTAGGCCTGTTGTATCCATTGCTATTAATACTGCTGTAGTTCAGTGAATTAAGTAAAGGTGTCAATTGCATTACTATATCTTTTTCAAAAGCACTAAATTCAACACAAACAGAGAAGAAAATATAGCTAACACAGACAACTGACCTGCAAATTATACCTTTGCACATTATAGGATGCAACAGAAACAGCAACAGGGCTCAAGTCAGTTGCAATAACTTTCCCAGGATCACCCAAAATCCTGCCAATTCCAATGGCAAGTGCCCCACTCCCAGTCCCCAAATCAGCCCATAAACCATCCCTTAACTCCTCATTTTCATTTACAGCGTCATTAACCAAGTCCACAATCATCTCAGTCTCTGGTCTTGGTATCAATACCCCTTCTTCCACACTCAACACCAAGTCCCTCCAGTGCTCACACCCCACTACATACTGAAATGGCCTTCTTTCTTCAATCCTCTGCTTCCACATATTGTAAAGATCATCCAAACACGCCCTTAGTGACACCACTGAATCATCATCATTTGAATTCTGAAATGAAACCTTATTGGGGTTTTCAAATGCATCTTGAATGAGCCATGTAAGTTCTCTCTGCAAAAGGGTCGAGTCCGGGCCATTATCCAAGTCAAAGAAAGTGGAGCCCACAGAAGATACTAGGTTCTTGGCCCAAATGTGCCATTTTTTCAGGTCTGCAACGGTGGCACTGAAGTTGGGTGGCCGGAGGTGGAGTGGAATCCGGGGTCTGTGCGAAGACAACACTGCGGAGCAGGAAACAAGTCGACCCGGGTTCGAGTGAAGCAAAACGGGTTGCAAAATGGAAGAGAGACACCCACGTGGGAAAATCATCTTCATCATTTCCCTCGCAAGTACAGAAGCGCGCACATACGACGAATTTTGCTATTGCTAGAGACGGACCTTTGGGCCTTGTCTGGACAATCCAGCGAGAGCCAAAATCTTGTTCCACTGTGACAAACAATACAATAATTATGTTAGGTCTTAAGATAATATAATTTTTATGGTATTATACAATGTAAATTAAAGTATTATTAATTTTCATGATTACAGATATTGGTATCAAAAGGGCAAAGAACGTCGTAGCCAGCTGTTTTCCTTTTTGTGCACGTTGTTAATCATGTCTTCCTTCATGATTATTTCACACCATTTTTTTTTTTAATTGTGTTCTGCTTTTTGTGAATGTGTGCATTTTAGAAGGAAACCATAGTCGACAGCTAGTTAGACAATGCGGTTTTTTTTTTTTACAAATCAGCACATAATTATTGAATAAAAAATTTAAATAAATATGTGTTGACTTTCTTTACTTGAATTCGAGCCTCGCATTCATTTATCTATAAAACCTTTTACCTGCCACATAACAATCGGTTGACAAAGCATGTTAAAAAGGAGTATAATGTTCAACGAGTTAATTTAATCAATGGCCATTGAACTTTGCTATGGTTACGATTTGCTCATTGATCTTTAAAAAGTTACTCGTTACTCACTGAACTTTGTTATATATTATTGTCTACTCACTAAAATTTAAAAGTTTACTCGTTGCTTACCTAAATTCGAACAAAATTATTTGTCATTCACTAAATTTTGCTATAGATAACAATTATGAAAATGATAAGAGTCATTAATGAGTAACTTTATTCAAACTTGGATGTACAACGAGTGATATTTTAAATTTCGATGAGCAAATAGTAATATATAGCGAAGTTCAGTGAGTAAATATCAACTTTTTGAATTTCGATAGGTAAGTGGCAACCTATGACAAAGTTAAGTCATCTTTGATTAAATTAAGGATTGGAAAATATCTCGATTAATTTTGTGCTTGATGTGACTGACTCAGAGACGTGACAGGTTGGGTACAAAAATTGATAGAGAAAAGGAATTAAAATGGGTACGTGGATTTAAATTAGTAAAGATATTTTGGGTGTTTTTCCCTTTTGAATTAATTTAGCCAAATGAATCCAAAAAAAAAAAAAAAAAAAAA
>CAIGRO010239623.1:0-23576 GCA_903798355.1 Fraxinus baroniana | reverse complement strand
AAGTCATAAAATACATACCTACTCGCTCCTTGTTCACCTGGATCTTGCCATTTCTCTCTCTAGCCCTCTCTTTCTCTCTCTACCGTTATCTTGTTTTCTTCTCTTTTTTTCAATTTTTCTCCTCTCATTTCTTGGATTTTGTCAACTGTTTTCTGCTCATGGCTTTTAATTTGTTTGATTAATTCTCAAAAAAAAAAAAAGAAATTGTGAAAAAATTCTGGTGTGATGGGTATTTGTTATTCCAAGATTGATAACAAGGATGCTGAATGGCCGAGCGAAAATGAGTGTGATAAGAAGATAAATTTGAAGTTAAAGAAGAGTAGCTCAGGTGAGTTTGCAGCATTTATTAGCAAGTTAAGTGGTGGCGGCGGCGCGGCAGTCGCAGCAGCGGAGGAGCGGGCGCTACACCAGATTCAGGGCCGGCTTTTCTCCAATGGCGCGAACAGCATATCCTGCTTATACACTCAGCAAGGGAAGAAAGGAACCAATCAGGACGCCATGATCGTTTGGGAGGTCAGTTTGTTAGAAAAAAAAAATTATATTTGTATGCACATATATCTATATGCGCATTTTTGTATGTATTTTGCTATTAATGTTTACTGATAGTATCCTGAAATTCAAATTAATTTGTAAGATGAAGTCATTTTAGGCTATGATTGAAAATATTATTGATGAAATTTTTGGCCATTTGGGTCAGTTTACGACTTGCTAGTTGCTTCGAATGTTTCTATTGTAGAATTTTTGTACGAGAAGCAACACAAATGCAATATTTTGCGGTGTGTTTGATGGGCACGGTCCTTTTGGTCATATGGTTGCAAGAAAAGTTCGGGATTCTCTTCCTCTCTTGCTGCGTGAAGAGTGGGAAGCCAAATCCGATATCGAACAAATTACTGCAGTCGAGAATGGGAACCATGCAGGAACGCTTCGTTTTGAAGAGTTCATGGATGGTGATGGATTTGATTCAATTGAAGTTGACGATAATGAGAAAGTCCCCGAGATGCATATGCCGCTTAAGAGGTCAATATTAAAAGCTTTCAAGTTAATGGATAAGGAACTGAAGTTGCATCCTACCATTGATTGTTTTTGTAGTGGTACAACGGCAGTTACTTTGATAAAGCAGGTATACTCTATGTAAAATTGTTATGTTCCCTTTCATTTCCTTGTACAGTTTATTGTTTGTTATGCAACATCCTACAATTTAACATGTGGCGAAATGCGTCTTTATCCTTTTTAACAAAATCAGTAACCAGAATTGTATGGTTGCATTGCATACTAGATTGAATGAAATTATTGTGCATTAAGGGATTCTTGCTAGGATTTATTCAAAGGGTGCTAAGGCAGTGTGCGTGTACCTAGAGCTCTGATTTTCCCTTATAAGGCTCGTAATATAGCAAGCTCGGTGAACAGTGTCAAAAGCATCAAACCTCTGTTTTTAGGACAGTCAAATCTTTTTGGCTTTTTAAGAGTCATTTCACAGATTGTATCACCATCCTTGGTGTGATCTGAGCATCATATGCTTCTATGACTTGAAACCTCATGGTATAACGGGATTGGTGAGAAGCATTAAATATATGTTTTTAGGGCAGTCAACTCTTTTGGCTTTTTAAGAGTCGTTTCGCAGATTGTACACCATCCTTGGTGTAACCTGAGAATTGTCCACAACACAATTACACTATTGATGCTATACGTTTACTAGTTGCTTTTTTATGCTATAGGTGATTTAAACAATCTTGAATTGTCTTACTAATTTAGGAACGTGATTTTCCAGGGTCAGGATCTCATAATCGGAAACATTGGCGACTCAAGAGCAGTATTAGCAACAAGAGATGAGGACAATTCTTTGATGGCTGTACAGTTGACTGTAGATTTGAAACCCAATCTTCCAAGTATCTTTCTCTTAACTTTTCTTCTCTTACTTTGATGCATGCAGAGCCACTTCAGATACAAAAGACTGAAGCCTTTGAGAACTTGATTTTTAAGATAAATCACATCCTAGCTTCCTGGCCCGAAAGATGAAAAGTAAAATGAAAGGGGAATTCGACTTCAGTAGTCACTGCAAAAAAATTTACTTCCCTTTTCCTTTTTGCAGGAGAGGCTGCTAGGATCCAGAAATGTAAAGGAAGGGTTTTCGCATTGCAAGATGAGCCTGAAGTTGCACGTGTGTGGTTGCCCAATAGCAATTCACCTGGTTTGGCAATGGCCCGAGCATTTGGCGACTTTTGTTTGAAAGATTTTGGTTTAATTTCTATCCCAGATGTTTACCACCACAACATCACTATGGGAGACGAGTTTGTCGTTCTTGCCACTGATGGGGTATTGTTCTCATACCTTTGTTAATAATTACATTGCAATGGATAAATTTTGCCTGTAGTATAATCCGAAACGTGCTTCTTTTATGGTTCTGTGTTTGGTGTATTGGTGTTGGACACGTCTGAAGGATTGCCTTTGTTTGTGTATGTGATATCTTCCGCCATATTTTGCCTTTTGGTCTCGAGATTTTATAATGATGCAATATGTTATCGCATACGGGTTAGGGAACAGCCGAACAGGGAAAGTAACCAAATAAATATTCCCTCAGAAGTACTCTCTTCTATTAATGTTGAATTCACCTTTGTCTCTTGTTCACTTTTGCTTTTTAGGACATGATGGCTTTATGTAAGATATATAGTTCAACCTAAACTGGCAATTTAACTGTTATTTTGACACAGGTATGGGATGTCCTCTCCAATAAGGAAGCAGTGGACATTGTGGCCTCGGCTCCTGGACATGCAACAGCCGCCAGAGCTCTTGTAGACTGTGCAACTAGAGCATGGAGACTCAAGTACCCGACATCAAAGAATGATGACTGTGCCGTTGTATGTCTCTTCCTGCAACAAGTATCTGGTGCTAATGTGGCCGTAGCACAAAATAAAAGCAGTACAGCATCGGAAGTGGAAATGGTCACTAGAGAAGGGGGCTCCGAGGGCTCGAATATTGATGTTGTAGCTTCTTTTGCTGATCTTGTACATTCAGATAACGCGAAAGAGTCGGGGGCTATTGTGGCTAAAGCACAAAATAATCTCACTACAGACTCGGAAGTAGAAATGAAGAATGTCCCTAAAGAAGGGAATACTGAGGGCACAAATATTGACTTACATTCAGATAACGTTATAGAGACGGGGGCTAATGTGGCTAAAGCACAAAATAATATCAGTACAGACTCCTTGGAAGTGGAAATGAAGAACGTCCATACTGAAGGGGGCACCGAGTGCTCAAATTTCGACGTTACTTCTTGTGCTGATCTTCCTGTACATTTAGATAACGTTAAAGAGTCCGGGAATAATGGGGCTAAAGCAGAAAATAATATCACTACAGACTCAGAAGTGAAAATGAAGGTCCCTAAAGAAGGGGGCACCGAGAGCTCAAATACTGACATGGTAGCTTCTCATGCTGATCTTGTTGTACATTCAGATAACATCAAAGAGTCGAGCGAGATAGAGTCTGTGGTCGAGCCAGTGGAGGAGAAGCTACCGGAGAGGATTCATGACCAGTCAAAGAGGAGCCTAGCCGAGTGCCTTTCAACTACAGAGGATGAGGAATGGTCAGCCCTCGAAGGTGTTACCCGTGTTAATAGTCTACTTAGTCTTCCGAGGTTCTTGTCTTTCGAGAAAAGATCAGCGAGTTGGAGAAAATGGTTATGATGATGTCGACTAAGTGCAGTGGATCATTTTTGTTGTAAGATCAAGTCATTTTTTCTCAAGGATTGCCTCCTAAACGAATCTGATAGCAGTAAAATTATCAACACAGTGGCTAAGGCTCTCTGGCAGGAGAAGTTTTTTATGTACTGCTGGAACATGCTTCTTGTACTCCTTTTAGAGAAATAGAAAGTATACATTTTATTTTATCTGTAATATTTTCATCCTCTTGGTATTTAGTTGCTACTCAACTCAACAAATGTTGTGCTTTATCAATTGCTTAAAATCTTGGCTTGGTCATCTTATTTGATATCTCCAAATATTAAGTATTTGCTTGGTCATTTGATGTATCAAACTAGGATTAATTTAGTGACATGATTGGTGTACTTGATCAAATCAACTATACTTCCTTTCTATTCAATTTTTGGTGTGAGCCATCCAACCAAACAAGTCTGGAACTTCCAGCACAGGAGGATATGTTGAAAGTGCATAGCAATAAATCCCCAGCCCTTGAGTTAAGGGCATTGACATCAAGACCTCCAAAAATAGCCATGGCATTATACAATAAACTCAATCAGCTTCATCTTCTAATAAACAAAATCATCAAATGCAAGTTCATTATATTCATTATCGACGTACATAGAGGATTATTTGTATTTTCCTTTTTTCCTTTCCCTATTTTTATTTATTCCTCAAATGTCCAATAGGATTGTGATTCTCCCACTCCATTGACTCCGAAAACCATACCCCATCTCAAGAGTCTACTACGAGCTCAATAATTTTACAGTCAGAACTTTACATAATGGTTCATATTAGTTGTACTTCGGTGTCTGGAGGATGCTGAAACGTCAGTAGACAGAGATTGTGAACTTTGTTGCTCAAGCCCAACATGAGAATCGAGCTACCTGGTTTAGGTCTTCTGTCAACAAGGATAACAAGATTATATCACAGCGGAAACTCTTTCTGGAGAAAATCAAGATTCCTCGAGTCGCAAGCTTCCAGCATATCGTTCCGGGAAGCACAGCTGCAAAACAAAGAGCAGAAATTACTTGCAATCAATTATCATGGACACGATTAACAGGCATTGTTATTTGAAAGAAAGTACCTCAAAGAGATTCTCAAATACTGCCAGGCATTATCTGCCTTCGGATTCATGGAGAGTGCCCGGACATAGTAACGTATAGAGTCCTCATACATACCCTGAATGCAGAAGAATATATAATCATTCTAAATTAATCCCATGCCACAGAAAATAGCCTTGCTTTTCATGCAGTAGGAAGCATTATGAGCGACTAGGTTTCACGACGAGAGATATAAGGTTCAAAAAAGTTACTTAGATCACAGCTTCTGTATTTTAGATGCATTATGAATGGAAGAATCAAAGATTGTAAATATTACCTAGCACTAAGAGTATGCAAAGATCAAATTTAGACAAGCACATAGAAAGAAAGAGGACTAAAAGATCAAAAATGTGTGAACACAACTGAAGTGAGGATTCACCATGGTTTGTAAGAATGGAAATCAATTCAGGTAAATTTTATCATCCAGGTTTGCAAGTTACTTGGGAACTGAGAAAAGAAAACTGGAATAATATACCGTGCATTGCTGGGTCAAGTTTTGCATTATAGATTACTAAGATGACAAAGGGGGAAGGTAGGACTATAAATTTGCAAAATACTGAGCAAAAAGCCTCTACAGCAAGCAAATATCATATGGCCTAATTGAAAATGCTATGACCCTCTTCATCAAGAATCCAACCTCGTATATTTTATAAAGTGAAACATCCAACATTTTTGTGTTACTAATTTTGCATTCTCAATGTGTATCATTTTATTTTTTCTGCTAATGATTCCAGGTATTTGCACTTCTAAGTGATAAATCTTTAGAAATACTCCAGCATATAAGAACACAAATTGTTGTGATTTATGCACTATATTGTAATTTGATAAAAGCAAAACATTGTTTTTACCTGGTTAGCATAGCTGATGCCCATGTTTGCCCATGCACGTACATAATTAGGCTTTAAATCAAGAGCCTGAGAAGCAAGGAATAAACTATGAATTTTGGAAACTGAAAAGGCAATATATCACAAAGAGAAGTCAGATACTATCACAGAGTCCAACTCGGATGAACACGCATAGCAAAATCAATGAACAAATATAATCATTCCCAGAACGCTATATAGAATTGAATCACTTTTTCCTCCCATGTAACGAAATCTTTGTAAGTTCACATCTATAAACTTTATTGGCTGTTTCACGTCAATACAAAAGAGTTAACGCTATCAAAGTTCGAGTAAAATTTAAAAAAAATTTGAAGGATTTTTCATTACTGGTGTTATGTAATTCCTCTCTATACACTTGGTTCAATTCAATGTGAGGAACTAGCAATTAGTTTTAGCTGTCATCATTTACAGTTTTTCATAAGCAGGCATACTGTTTATCTACAAATAGCACGAGTTAGCTAGCATCTGTGCATGACTACATCCTGCCTGATCCAACTCGGTGTACCTATATCATTGGAAAGGAAAATGGCGACAAAAGTGGTAAGATCATTTTACCTGTTGATAAGCCAAAATTGCGTCAGCACTGTGAACGCTATTAGCTTGGGTTGCCCCAAGTTTATTCCAGAGTGAATAATCTCGTGGTTTGAGTTTTAAAGCTGTCTGGAAAGCCTCAATAGCCTTGTCATATTCTCTGGATAAGTTGTACAGGACTCCAAGAACTATGTGTACATCAGCATCATCAGGTGATACTTTGGCTGCATCATTAAATAATCTAGCAACCTGCACACCTCAAACCAAACTTTGAATGAATGATCCTTATTTCAGCAGTTCAACGAAGGGGGGAAAAGAAATAAATAAAGCCATTTATTGATTATCAAAAAAGGTCCCAGACATTGGCAGCTCATGGAAAACTTGATGACTGTAATAGCAATCAATTAGATAGACCACAGACGTAAGTGATGTGATCAATGTAATCAGATAGATGCCTGTGCATGCACATAGTAGTAGTCAAAAGGACACATACGTCAGCATAATAGAGATTGTCAGGCTGCTCTGCAGACGTAATGGTCCCATACTTTGGGTGATGGCGTAGCCAACTGTACAAGTACTTCAATGCAGCTGCTTGTTCCAACTCTGAGAAGTTCACAAACACAAACGAACTATTCAGACTTCCAATGACATTATATTAGACCATATACAATGGCAAAAAATAATTATTTTTGTGAAATACAAAATAAACAGGAAAATCCATGATATATAGTATATGCACAAATGTGAAAAAGCTAGATACGCAAATGTGTGAGCTCGCACACACACCACACACTCATATAACAATACTATTACAGGCCTAAAGCTAGTCTGAAAATCTAGGTGAACCATAGCAGATTTTCTTCTTTGGTGAACAGATGGAGTAACTACTAAGTACTAACCATTTGTATGACTCACGCCAAGAGCGAGAAGTACTTCCAAGTTTGTCGGATCAACTTCCTGTGCACGCATCATGGCTGCAATAGCCTGTGACATAACAGATTTTCCATAAGAAATCGGGTGTCTATTACCATGCCCAAAGTAAATAGAATGTAAATTCTCAGTGCACAATGGAATGTAAATAAAAACTAAAGATTTCCAAAGGAATGTGATAGGTTCCTGGAAGATCAAGCACCTCACAACAGAAATCAAAGGAAATAGAAGCAACACAAAGGAAATGATGAACTGTCTTTGTATTAAATGACTGAACTGTGAATATACTCTCTAAGGAATTCAGAAAATACAATAAAAGAAATAAGAAATAAGGTATTTGGCATTCGAGAGGCCAATGCTCTCCACAATGATCTCTAAAATTCTGGATGCTTTTTCCTGTAGTGAACTTCCCCATTTATTCTGTTTTCTCTAACTGCTTGGTAACCATGCACGTGCTTGCCATCCTGTCAATTCCCCAAACTGCCCTTAGCTCATTTTCTTCGTCTCTGGTAAGTTATGTGAATGGCGGGTTTATCAGAATGATAGTATCAGCAAAACTTTCCTCTCATGTTTGTTTTTAAGAATTTTATGCAGTCAAAATTTCTGAATGAACCCCACCATAAATAACATAAAGGATGATACCTGAAACTAGTACACCTTGAACGCGCAAGCAATAAAAGCTCGAATATAAAAAGAAGCGTATTTTAATCCAACAAAACCAAGATGAAAAATTCAGATATAAAGTGAATTAGGTCAGCAAGTTAACCTGTTGGTCATCGTCATTCTCAGCATGTGCTATGCCAAGTAACCTCCAACCCTCAGCGTTGTCAGGGTTCTTCAGAACCTCGGCCTCCAAAGCCAGTACTGCTTCACTTAAAAGTCCCTTGCGAAACAATTCTTGCCCTTCTTTCAGAGGATTAGGATGGCCAACATAAGGATTCATATCAGAGAATACATATACACCTGTCGAGGACTCTGATTTCTGCTTCAGTGCTACTTGCTCGTTCAGGTACCTATCATGAAAACCAGAATTACAATGTGCAATCACATAAAAGGTACGAGGCTATATACTACATGTTAGATCACATATTATCCTCACAACACTATGCCAAAGAGAACACCAATAATGAGACATGTATTCAATATTCTCAAATTTTTAAACAGTGATAGAGAAGCATAATGTCAATCAAAGCAGGTATTGTACACTACATGATAACTACGTAAATCCACTGATCCTATAGTAGTCTCCTTGGATCATTTTATCCTATGATCATCTCAAATGTTTGGATGCAATTTTTCATATCTGCCTACTAGGAAAGGTAGTTTCTTCCAAATATACCACAATTGAATGAACCCGCAATACCTCAGCAGATTATGTTCTTTTGCAAGCATGCAACTTCAAGTTCAAAATCCCGCGTAACTTAAATGTATGACTAAACAAAATACAAACTTCAACCAATGCGGGATGCTTGATAAAAGATGGACAATACATTATTGATATCACACAACGCGAACACCTTTGCACACATTTCCAATTTATAAAAGACATCTGCACATTTATACTGCAACTACATTCATGATTTGCTGATCTCCTCTTCAGCTTCTAAATTAACTTCTCGTGAGAGTATAATAAAAGCTCTCTCTCTTTATCTTCAAATAATTACAGAACTTACTCATCATATGCATTTGCCCAGTTATCACCAGAATTATCACCCAATACTCCTTCTGCAACCTGATGCTCAAATTCTTCTGCCCAGTCATTGACATGTAACTTCGAAAATTCATTGACCCACTCACCATCTACTGATCCATGTAGCTCACGTTCAGAAGCAAACTCATTTGCCCATCCATGAGGTTCCCGGGAATGCTGAATACAAAATAGTGTTGGGTGAATAGGCATGTACATTTTCCTAGAGCATAAGGCATAAACTCTACGACAAAAAATTGGTCGAAAGCAATAAAATCAACGGAAAATCATTTTACCAACTCACTAAAGATATGAAAAGTTCAACAGTCCATAATAAGTTAGAATGTCCAATGACAATGATATCTCACTACATAACAAAGCCAGATAGAAAAGACTTTCATTTGACAGATCATCCTGAAAATCCTGAACCTAATAGGGAGTGCATAAAAAATAAAAGACGAGAACTAGGTCTTGATCCCTTAATCAAGTTTGTACTTGCCTGCTCATTCACAAACTGGTCAGCCCATGTTTGACCTCCATTATATTGTTGCTGATATTCTGCTGCCCAATCTCCAGGTGCAGAGAATGTGGCTTGTTTTATTTGATTATCCTCAATAGTAATTTCGCCACGACTCATCTTCGATACAAACTGGAGGAACTTTGAATTCTACGCGACAGATGATTGGGACAGAAAAATAAATAAATTGGCAACACGAAAGTAATGAACAAATTCCATAAAGCTAGCATACTTAATGCATACTGATGTATTCTCCACTCAAGATCATATTGTAATCATACATCCAGAATTATGATTAAAAAAAAAAAATCTCAAGATGGATCATTACCTGGAATTTTGGATCATTGTTTTGAGCAAGAGTGTGTGCTAGCTTACGTGTGTGCTCCATGGCAGCTAAGCTAGAAATATTTGAACCTCTCATTTGATCTATTGATGCAAGTTGGGATTGCTCCTGTGATAGTTGGAGGAACATTGTAATGTCAGAGCATTGATAAAGGAAAGGGAGTGGCAGTTTCCAGTGTGAATGTACTTCATTGGACATAACTCAGCAAGAGTAGATATAAAAAGACAACGTACCAAGGCAGTTCATTTCAAAAGGATGGCACTTACAGCACATAAATGAGCCCATATTTGCACCAGTGTGTGCATGTGCATATATTCGTATTTATTTTCCATAGTTTCCTTTTCAGTTCATTCGTCGAGGAGGATTTTTGTTCAAATTGCTAATGACCAGAATATGCTGGGAAAAAGTTGTTAGATGCTCACTCATTTCTACTTACAAACCCAGCAAACTTTACTAAACCAAGCAAAACAAGAATATTTTTAGTTTCCCATCTTTTTTAAATGAAAGGAACACAAATCTTTCTAGTGATCCAGCAAACTTTACTAAACCAAGCAAAACAAGAATATTTTTAGTTTCCCATCTTTTTGGATTGAAAAGAACACAAATCTTTCTAGAATCCATAAGATCGAGAAACTCGTAATCCATCATATGCAATTCCAAGCGCTAATTTGTTTGAAATTCAAAATACAGTTGGTGTGCAAAAATTATTATTCGGCAAATTAATCTTCCCCACTAAACTGAAAGTTTGTTTTCATTTCCGCAACAGAAAATTAATAACTACACATCTCAAATATCAAAAGCTCCTTAAGACTACTAGACTGGTCGTATTGGTTCAGTTTAAAATATTCAAAATGGCCCCACTTTAATCTTCTCATTATTCTTTCACATCTACAGTGGATGGACGGTCCCATTCTCGCTTCTTCCCATGAGCACACATAGCCCCATAAGTCATTATATCGCCAAATAAAGACATTTGAAATGGAATCAAAGGCAGATTAATTTATGAATTATCAACAGGATCAGAGAATCACATTAGTAATATAAAACTTGTATGCAATTGGATTCATAGATTTAAGTTTAGCATGTAATTTTTTTTTGAAGGACTGTATAGCATCATAGGATCTTTTTATCTCAATCAGCAAATTCGCACAGTAAAGATCCTATTTCCTAAAGGTGTTACACCTAGCCCTTTCTTCTTGTAACGAGGATCGAAAACATATTCATGTATAGAAACAGAACTGAGACGCTGGACGTCAGTTGAAGAACCTCCAGCTTATGGTGTAAAGAAAATACATTTGTAAATTGAACTGTAAGGCAACTTAGTGATTCATTATTCTTTCATCTACTGAGATCATTAATCACTAGAAAATTGACCTCATAGATTAACTAACTAAATTATTATCACAATGTATCAGCCTGTCAGCTGCAACAAATAATTTTAGCTCTGTGAAATGTAAATACAAGCTGAGACACTTCTTACACGCTCAAATTCAGTAGCCCAACCATTAGCACCATGTTGCCGTTCAAATGACTGAACCCATGCATTAGGATCATTGCGTTCTATTTGGCGCTGCGAAAATTCAGCTACCCACCCATCTGTGGCATAAGGCCCAGGTTTCATACCTTGGGACTCATTCCAATACTCCTCTAGCTCTGGGAATCTACCGGGCATGGGGCCTCTGGACCTGATGTCATTATCGATATCTAAAGAAGAAAGCAGTGCATTAACCTGCAAAGAAACAAAATCAGAATTACAAGCGAGTAAAAATATGCAGAAAAATGAATGATCAGGCACATTTTCTTGGCATTTTTACATTTTGATTAACATATTGATGCAGTCATTATAAGCTTGATAAAGAAGTTTGGATCACACGACAACCTAACTAAAGATTTCTCTGCCTACAAACTTGGATTCTTCTGTGCTGATTTCACAGATCTTGGGGTTAGGATATACAAAAACTCGAGTCTTAAGGAATTAAAAGGATTTCTTGCAGGGTTTGGAAACATGATTGCATCTTAAGAAAGGTTTTATTTACGCTGATTCTACAGACTTTGGAATGAATATACAAGAACAAATATCTTAAAAATCAAATTACTTTCTTCAAGAAATTTGGACAGAGGACTGCATCTTCATGAAGGCGAAAATATAAAAAAGCAAGCTCCAGGGAAACTAGAGGTGGAGAGATTAGGTTGGAAACATAACGAGGGATGAAAGAATTAAGGTCTTGAAGTGGCAGAAAGATCACCCCCTGAGGTGGGTGGAAGACATAATTAATGTGTACAATTTCATATATCTAAAACTTCAGTTTTCTACAGTGATAGTTCGACAAAATTGACAATGGTTGCGAGATCACAAAAGTATCAGTGAAAGTAAAGGGCAGAATGGAGGAAGCGTTGATTAGTGGTAATGACGTTAACAGCGTGAACCTGGCAGCTAAAACTAAGTTCTTCCCGACTCCAAGTATTTAGGTACAGCAGATGCATTCAAATCAAATTATGTCACATTCATGCCAAAACCGAATTGAAGTTGATGCAGCATTGAACGGGTCTATAAGATAATCGAAGTTCAGTTATTTAATGACGCAAATATGAAAAAAGCCAGACAAGGGTCAGATAGATAGAGAGGAACGGGGTGGGGGTGGGGGTGGGGGAAAGAGAGGCTGGACTTGGAGAAAAAAATAATTTAGAAAGGTGGTTTAATTTTGGAGATCCAGTCAGAGCCTAATAAAACTGTCACAGAAGCTGTAAAAGATAGAGAAAGCTCGGGCGTCTGTTCTGATGCTATGAAATAGTTGAAATACCCTTTCTATAGTCACATCCGACATTTTCTACAATATTTACTTTAAATGAACATCATATTATCAATTTTGATCAGAAAGTATATTTCCTTTTTTTACTGGGCTGCCGATAATAATCCAATTATCTATTAAAGTGGTCTGTCTTTGCCTGGCATATGAAATAAATAAATTGTGGAGAAAGCTTCAACCCTATTCACACATAGTCCAATTCACAGTTTTAATACTTTCAATGAAGAAAAATTGAAAGCATTGCAAGCGAGAAAAATGTGATAATGCCAGAAGCATAGACCAAATTAATGTACAACTTCCAACTGTTAATGATACGATCAGAACCTGTGCATTAATAAAATCTTCACTCTTATCTGCAAAAAAGTGCCTAGCCATAATACTGCTGCGATCACGTATGCATTGCTTATCACCTTCAGACAATCCTAACACTGGAAGTGAAGTAGGATGGAAAGGTAGGCCACCATGGCTACTGTGAACAAATGAGTGCAAGAAACTTGACAACACTCTTTGAGGCGGGCCTGCAAAGGACAAAAATGTAGGACGTGAAAAAAAATTTGTTAGCAAAGCATTAACCATAACATTACACTATTGAAAGACGCCATTTTCTTTTGAAGGATTGACATCAACTAATCATCAACTTCATTTAGGTTTAAGAAATATACCATCTTGCTTAAAATATTTGTTTAGCAGCAAGGACTGGCATTCAAAATTTTACTGGGTTCAAGCTATTTCAAAATACAAACTATTCTGCCTGAGCTTTTCAACCCGAAAATGGGAACCTAATATCAGTTACCGATTGTAAGCTCACCCTGTCAAGTTCATATAGGATGTGGAAGAAGGAAATAGTTTTGTATTGCATTTATCTAAACAACTCACTAACTGAACTAAAATTTTGGTAATAACTGGATTCTACATAAAAGTGACCTCTTTTCAACCCCTAAAACATAAAAATATACTTACTACTACTGTGATGAAAATTATAATAATGAAGATAACTTTTTGAAAAAGTCGAATTTATTCACCTTTACTAACAACAACAATAATGACCACCTTGAATTAATAGAAAAGACATTTCAGGATTACCATCCAAACTAGGTTGAAGCCGTCCGTGCTCTAAAGGAATATTTGTCATACTATCCCTTCCCAGAGAATGAGGTATTTGAGGCCTTTGTATCTCATGCCAAGCATCTGCAAACCTGTTTTGATCCGCAGAGCGGAAACCTTGAAGGAATTCTGATCCCTGAGAGAATGAAGTATGAAGAGAATGATTTGACGTGTCCACAATCAAACATATATAGAGAGACCTCTCATCTACCTGGGCATGAGGCTGCAGTGGATGTTCAAGCTCTGCCCCTGGAAGGGCAGCAAAGGGTTCTTCAGTTCCTGCAAAAAAATTGCTATTGGTGGTTGTGGTTGTGGCTGTAGGAATCTCTCGCAGCCTATCCTGCTTAGAGATAAATCAAGTAATCAACACTGTCAATTATTTCAGAAGCAATAGATACTTTCTACTGTATACTCTATGATCAAAATGTATGTTTTATGATAATAATTTCCCTTGAAGGGGTAATGTCTTTCAGATCCACATCTTCTAAATTCTTATCCTTGCGTAAAAAGGAGAAGAAGGTTTCTTTACAACTTTGCATACTTCGTGATGGTTTGGTAAATATTACAGTCGAAAAAATGATGAACTGATAGCTTATGTGGTTAATTAGTTCCTTCAAAATGTTAACATTAGAAGCTGAAAGTATACACACTCAAAAGGCCTTAGTGAAAGCTCCTTCGCTTAAAGAAAATGTCAGGAGGAGGCCCCTCATTGGATCCACATACTTGCTATCTTCTGATGTTTCTCTAAAGGTCTAGTCAACTAATCGAAGTTAGAATTTATGCAAAATCAATTTTACTGATAATTCAAGAAAAAAACCTCAGTTTTAGACGACGAGCCGATGAGGGCGTTGGTGAGAGCTCCAAGAGGATTGGAGGAACCTGAGGTGCCAGGCACAGCACAAGCGGCGCCACCAGTAACCAACTCCCGCATCGCCATCTTTATCACAATTCACCACCGCCCTCTTTTCTTCTCAACGGCGTCCGTTTGTTAGTATTATCGGATGAAAATTCAATTCGAGAAAAATTGAGGTGATGATGTATATAGAATCGAGGAGCAGGATAATACAGCGTGGGGACGGGATAAGAGGATGCAGGGGCAGTTGTAGTTTTATGGGGAATGAAACCATAGATAGGCAGTGTTTGTTTGTGGGGTTATTTCTATCCTTGTGGTTGCCGCTGAGGCCTAAGCCGACTCTCAAATTTGTAAAGCAAAATTGCAGAATTGGTCCTTCATTTATTTATTTAATTATAGTAGTCGCTCAATCAATTTCCAACAATGAAAATTGTAAAAATTCAAAATTGCACATTGGTCCTTGATTTAGTTCTTTGATTATAACAGTTGCTCGATCAATTTTCAACAACAGAAAATGATGATATTGTATAAAATACTAAAATTGTAGATCCTTCACTAGTCCAATGTTATAAAATCGGATCACTTTGATGGGATAAATTATTCACCAGTCTTCTTCTTTCGTTCTGTGAATTGATAAGATCTGTTTCGCTTATTAAGAAATATGTGGGTCTTGCACAAACTAAAATGCTCCCTTAGAGTAAGATGAACGACCTCAATATTCATAAACTCGAAAGATGGACTCTATCGCACCCTAGCATGAGTTGTAGTAGCGACTACATCGACAATTGGGAAGATGATTGTCTTTTATTTTTATTTTTATGGTTTTTTGTTCTCTTATATTTATTTTTTGTTTCTATTTTTGATTATTTTAATTAATCAAACATTAAATTGATAAAATTAATGTTAGAAATTTGGCTTTTTGTCAACTCATAAATTTTCAAAAGAAATTTCAATTTTAGACTTAGGTGCTATGATTTAAAAGTTTGGAACTATGGCTGCAAATTTCCTAATAATTTGTAATTAAAGCCGAAGCACGCTAATACTTCTGCTGGAATTCCAGTCTCCACTGGAAAACTCTGAAGCCAGAAGGCCAACTGCTGAGGATCGTGAGCTAGAAGGAAGAACAAATGGCGTCATCGTCCAGCAGTGGCCTAACATTCAAGCTCCATCCTCTCGTCATATTAAACATCTCCGATCACTACACACGGATCAAGGCCCAATCCCAGCCACCTCCCACCGCCTCCGCCGCCAACGACACTGTTTCCCCCCAGCCTCCGCCGCGAGTTTTTGGCTGCGTTATTGGCGTTCAGCGCGGCCGCACTGTCGAGATTTTCAACAGCTTCGAGCTCCTCTATGACCCGTCCTCCCACACCCTCGACCGCGTGTTCCTTGAGAAGAAACAAGAGCTCTGTTTGTATTTGTTTCATTTTCCCTCTTTTCGTTTTTCGCTTTATTTGTTATATGTGTGTGTATATGGTGTGATTGTGATTGTGGTCTTAGGGTTTTGTGGGAAATTGATAATTGGGATTTTCTGTGGGATGCAGATAAGAAGGTATTTCCACATTTTTATGTGCTGGGATGGTACTCGACAGGGAGTGATGCGCAAGAATCTGATATGCACATTCACAAAGCTGTGAGCTCTGATTATCCTATTATATAGTCTAACGGTGTAATTTACATTTTACGCACATATAGTCATATATATGGAGATTCTATGTTAAAAACACTCCTATTAGACTTGAATTCTGTTCAGTGTGGATTTTTTAAAAAGAGAAATTATCTATGGAATAGGGATGGAAATATTTGAGTATTTGCACTATTGGTTGATATTTGGAGTTTATTTTCCAGGCAAGAGTAGGTATAGATAAAAACAACAGGAATTCAGAATTACTAAAAGAAAATGATACACACATCAACAAAGGATTCCATAATTACTTTGAGAAAACGATACACATTTCGTCAAACGGTTGCAGTTTTACACGTGTCAATCATATGCAGCACGTTGCTGGAGATCGGCAATATTTTAGAACATCCAATTTAAATTCCAGTTTTCCTAATTTTTTCATATTACACGTGTAGAATTTAGAAGTGGTACTATACTTTGCTTGTATGAAGGGGGAAAAAAAAGATCTCGAGTGGACTATGGAGTTCAAGTTTATTTTATCTGATATTGTTTTTATAATGCGTTATATGGGTATTTAAAGACAGCAAATTAGTTTATGTTCTCTTAATGGCAATTATTTGTTTCTGACAGCTGATGGATATTAATGAGAGTCCTGTATACGTTCTTCTCAATCCTTCTATCAATCATGCACAGAAAGATCTGCCAATTACTATTTATGAAAGTGGTATGTGTCCAATATTACCTCTTGATACCCTCAAAACCATGTTGTACTCCAAAATTTAGATGTAGTTATTAATGTATTTCCTGTCGTTTGTGTCTCTAATCAAAAGTTTGTTATGTTGCGAATATGTTGGTTGATTTACTTGCTTAAAGATGAAACGTGAGATTGAAGTCTCATGCTGGCTTGGAACACTTACAGATTTTATTTTTAATTTAGTAAAACAAGAAAAGTGATGTGCACTGGCCAGCTCGATTATATATCTATGAGCTGGGTTAATGTTGTTATGTGTTTCCTAGATCAAATATTAATTTATAATTGTACATTTGTATCTTGAAATTATTTTATTATGTTTTCCATGAGACCTTATTTGAAGATATTTAATTATTTATTATGTTTCTGAAAGCAATCAATAACCACATGCTTCTCGGACTGCTGGTTAGATATCTGTAATTATAATTAACTTGCAAAATTTGTTGTTATTTTGATACTGCCTTGCTTTGGACCAATTATCATCATTCAAGAGTTGCACGTTATTGATGGCATCCCACAGCTTATCTTTGTTCAATCAAGCTACACAATAGAGGTTTGTTCCACTTCACATCTTCTGGGAGCATATTCCATGCAAGTTTGTCGAGAGCAAGTGTCTGAATCTCATCTTTGCTTGCTTGGCAGACAGTTGAAGCTGAACGAATCTCGGTTGATCATGTTGCTCATCTTAAACCGTCTGATGGTGGTTCAGCTGCAACTCAATGTGAGCCTCTCTTCTCATTTTATCTTTTTAGTCATATAAGTGGCTCTGTCTGTTTCACAAAGAGTATACTGATGTATATTTTGCGTTGGTCGGGATTCATACTTTTCCCCACTTTGTGGGTAGTGAATGTATAAAAACTTATAAATTCCCCACTTTGTGGGTAGTGAATGTATAAAAACTTATAAATGAACTTTCCTTTGTAGTGGCTGCTCACCTTACTGGCATACATAGTGCCATCAAGATGCTGAATAGCAGAATCAAAGTACTTCATCACTATCTTCTTGCAATGCAGAAAGGTAAATCCATTCATTTTCCTAGTGATGAGGTTATTTAGAATTTTACACGAGAAATTTCTTGACTTAACTGTGCTTGTTTGTCATGGTGACAAGAAGGTGAAAAAGTAACTTTAGAAACATGAATCCATACTAAGATTATGACACTTACGAACCAGAATCTTACTGATTGTATTACTTCGATAATTGCAGGTGATCTTCCTTGCCAAAATTCCTTGCTAAGGCAAGTATCTAGTCTCTTAAGAAGATTGCCAGCCATTGAGTCAGAAAAATTTCAAGATGATTTCTTGATGGTGAGTGCTTTAAAAATTGTATGATATTTTCTCTGTTAATTGACTATTATATTTTATATTCCTGATTTACTTATCATTGGACAGTGGGGAAGTTCTTTTCTACTATTGTCCTTGTTGCATTCCTTGCACAGATTTCTGATTTCTTTTGAATTTGGCGGACATTCATATTGGGATAAATCTTACAAGTGGTTTACTAAAAATCTTGAAATATATTTGTTTCAATTTTTTCTTTGATTCGACATGTTACATTTTCTGTTTCAGGAATATAATGACACGTTGTTGATTACTTACCTTGCCATGTTCACCAATTGCTCGAGGTATGTTATTTGTGTTTCTGCTATCTAAAATCAAGGGAAGAAATGAGTTAGATCCGTGGAATGAAACCATTTCCTGAAACTAAGGAGGCCGCCCAATTTGTCTCACAACACTTGCAAAAAGTTTGAGAAGTATCTACTGGAGGGAATATATATTAACCCCCTAGTTACCTAGTATATGATAGATTGCCAGTGATTGCAGCTCTAACTGAAGATTCCTATTGATATTATAGTCCCAGTCAATTTTGTAATATAAAAAGTCCTATTCTGTCCATACTCCATAGTCCATTTAGGACGGCAAGATATCAACTACGAGTGTCAGGCTCTCGAGTTGGTTCATATTTGCTAATTATCTTTTTGCAAGTAACCTTCATATAAAGCAGAATTAGCTTTGACTAATACGTATGCTCTCTGTTTTCTTTAACCACATCGGATATAACATTTCTCTCTCTTTTTGGTCCTTTGTTCAGCACAATGAATGAGATGGTCGATAAGTTCAACACTGCATATGACAGGCATAGTAGGAGAGGTGGACGGTCAGCTTTCATCTGAAAGTTCTTCTGGCATCTCCTTGCGTCCTTGGTCTGCTTTTGTAGCTACAGCATTTACAAATCAAGGAATAACATTTCTGATGAATCAAAACGAGTCATGACAGTACAGGAATCAAATATTTCTTGTTTCTTTGTTTCTAATAGGGGCTGTGCCCTTGCTGGATTTCTTATCATTCTGTATTTTTTTTATTTTATTTTTTTGGAGGAAATTAACGATATGATTTCAAGATAGCACATATTTTGATGATCATGATGCAGATCTTTTTGCTCGTTATTGGCATTTGCAAAATTAATTTTGCGATCATTATTCTTCACATGTCCGCAATATGTTTTTATCAATTTATCTGTGCTGCTGTGCCTTGTTCCTGTTAGCGAGAGGGTTGTGCAATTTCTTTTGAAGGAATGAAGGGTTCTTCTGCAGTCGAAGTAGTTCTTTTATTGACAAACGGTGTGCAGTGAAAAAGATATATTTTCGAAGTAAAAATGTAAAATCTTCTATTGCTTAAATCTTGTCCCAGAAGCCAAAATTTTCATGCTGTTAAATGGATGTTCAGTACCTCCAACATGGTCAAAAGATATTAATGCCATTCATTTCCACGCAAGTTCAATTCCTGTAGACTTGGACAAATTGTTAGTTACACTTGGATACCTCCGGTGGGGGTGGAGTTGGTCACGTGCACTTCGACAGTCAAGTCAGTAGGGGAAGTAAATATATGAGTATGAGAGTTTTAGATGTGAGCCTCCTAGAAAAAAAAAAAAGGAACGACTTTGGGAGCAATTGATAAAATGGTGATATGACAAAAATATTTGTAACTATCAGAATCTCTATATTCAAAGCGTTAGCTTACATACTGTCCGCTTTGGGTGGACCTATAGCGGACAGTACGTAACTTAACGACTTGGGTATAGAGAATCGGGTCGTTACATTATAGTTTGAGAGTCTATACTTGCATTATTTTTCAAATGGCACTAAGTGTGAGTTTTTATAGTAAAAAAAGGTGAACGGGAGTCGTTGAATGAAGAGACATTGTCTCATCCTTGCGGTTGATGCCACTTATCGTAAACTATTCTAAGCATTAAATGCTAATACCACTTTATCATTCATAATGCCTAGCTGCAAGCTTTAGATTTGACTTGATGGGCTGAACATAGTGGCGACGGCAATGAATTATCACGTCAATCACATACAAAAGATTTGCCTGGAAGATCTTGTACTAAGCTCCTTTTGCGGCCTCGTTTCCTTCGTAGTCCGGTTCTTCCCCATGGGATCAGCTTAACTTAAATGAGGTCAATAAGTGTATTGGTTTCGGCCAGTCAAAAGTGGTTCAGTCAGAGCAGCCACCTAATACTTTGACGCAGTGCGGGATGCCCACATTTGCTTGCCACGTTGAATGTTTGGAGCCTCGTGAAGTGATGCGTAACAGATGTCTCCCCTTTACGTCCTCAAATGCCTTGAGAGCAGAATGGTGAGCTCCTCGATTTGATCTAGACAACCACTTTATGGCTTCCTTATTGTCCGCCATTCCATGGCTAACTACCTTTCTTAGTTTGAACCTGGCGAGGCTATACCATCTTAATGTGCTTTAAATTGATGGATCTTGTTAACGTTTATGAATTATAACTCATAGATCAAAAGGCTGAATTTGAAAAATTGAGTGTTATCGTGTGGCTTTATTTTGGCTAATTTCATAAGTTAGAGATAAGCGAACAAGTCAATCACCGTCTTATGCTGACAATAGACAATAAATCCCCCAATATAGTCATCGAATTGTGCTCTTCAAATAACTCTTCTCAAAATCTCAATCCAAAGATGTTGAGAAGTTGGTCTAAAATTCTTGAAGACGGTTTTGAAATCGCATCAAGTCCTTTGAACTGATTTCTGCAAGCAAATGAAGGCAACTAACTTTGAAATGTTCAAATGAATTATTAATTTCATTTTACAATATAAATGCGAATCAACAGGATTAATTGATCTTTGAAATCAAAGTATTTGCTTCATAGTCAAACTGACACCATTATTACACTTGATGGATTAATGCATTATAAGAATGGCTTGACATCATTACTAGATAGACAGCTCAGTTTTGGATATTAATATACCATCACTATCTGCATACAACCATTCCCCGTCACGAATTAATGTTCCCGCAATGTGAACTGGGACGTGTTTTTCGCCATTGCCCTTTTTGTTTGATTTCTGGGGATGTGATGCCAAGGCTCTGACCCCAATATCACAGCTGTTTATCTCGTCTACATCTCTAATACAGCCATTAACTACAATACCAGCCCAGCCATTATTTTGGGCCAATTGTCCAAGATTTCCTCCTACCAAGGCACATCTTGTACTGCTTCCACCGTCTATGACCAGGACTCGACCTTCTCCTCGGGTTTCAAGAAACTCTCGGACCAACACGTTGTCTTCAAACACCTTAAGAGTGGTAATGGGGCCAGAGAACGCTCGTCGTTGTCCATAAATCTGGAAGATAGGTTGCAGGACCTGTAGATCACAACTCGACAGGAGGGCAACATTCGTATCGCAAGCTTCAGCAGTTGCTAAGGAAGCCATATATTCACCTGCACATAACGTTGTTATAAAAATGAAATAACTTGGAAGAGAACGTTATAGATTTCATGAAGTGTAACAATCCTCCCTCCTTCTAATATCCCTTCCTAGTTCTAAGAGAGAGTGGGCTATTTGCACGAAACTGGATTATTAATTCCTCATATTTTTGCTGTCTCGATGGATGGATGTAGCTATGAGTAAGATGGCTGTTGAAACATATCTTTCGGCAGGATTATGCTTGAAGCTCTGCACCTATTTATAACCAAGACCAATAGATGTATTTCAGTGCCTGACTTGTTATATTCTCATTCTCTTGAGACCACTAATTTGGAGATCAAGACTGGGTTAGAGTTTTATCTTTTGATCCTGGATTTCCCAACTCCACACCCACGTTTGAAAATTTTCACATACAAAACTGATATAACTGAGCTTAACACCAGTATCCACAACAAAAAAAAGGACACGAATTATCACCTACCACCACATTACATGAGGATTACTTTCCATTGTGGTTCACATAGCAAAATTCTTATGGATAAACCCTAATCGGGCTGATCCCTATTTACAAAAGCAATAAAAGAAATGAAACAAGAACGATAACCCCAAAAATCCTATATATATAGAGGTAATACATCATCTAACAGCACTCAGGGGGCTGAGAGAACAATATGATTAGGATCCAAACGACACCAACCAACAAAAAATAGCATTTCTGCCTACATCTTACAGCAACACATCCATTCTCTCCAGGCTGAGCAGCCATTGAATTAGGAGAGAGGCTTTATTCCTCAATTAAAATCCATATACTGCTCCCAACCCAGTGCCGGACACGCTTAATTAAAATCTATCTTCTAGACTTTCATATAATTTACATCAAATCAATCCAAAATTAATACTTCAAATTAAATGAAAATTACTATGATATTCCTCAATCTTGCAAGGACAACCCATTCCATATTTGAAACATTATCAGAAATTAAGGCTACACTAATAATAAACAGAAACTACAGCACAGATTCCAAATGATTGATATAGAATTACCAAAACATTATACAAATAAAACTAGAATTATAACGTGTAGAATAATCATTTACCTGTCTACGAAGAAGAACAAATTTTGCTGTACTGGATAAGCTTTATGCCAGCTTTATGCCAGTACTGGATAATGGATAAGCTTTATGCCTACCTTTTAATTTTAATTGTTCTACTCATTTTCAACATCACATTCTTCAATAAAATCATATTTTTTATCACATCAATAATTTTTCCTTCTTTTTCAACAACACATTCTTCATCAATCTAATCACACCCCATCTGTATGCTCTCGTCCATCAGGTACCAATCGGCAGTAAATAATGTGATATGATCTTCTTGGTGACCGTGCCGTGAACTTCCATCACGGACTTGTTTGACCTTCGAGTCCAACAAGTTTTACTTCAAATCTCTACTAAGTTACTCATTTGTGGAAGGAAGTCAAATTTTTTTTAACCAAAATGAAATCTCTCTTGCATTTTTAAAGGTTGAACCCCGCCCCACATCGTGGAGGAGGCAAATTGCGAGATGTACCTCAGTAGATTAAGATAGAAAAGCTGTCATACTGGTGCCCATAAAGAGTTTGGTAGAGGCAGGAATCGAACTCTCTCATTGTTGTTGTCAGATCAGTTGAGACTACATCACTCATGTTCTTTGCACCACTGAACCATGCCCCGAGAGGCAATCTCTCTTACATTTTTATTGGGAAATGTGTGGCTGAAGTTTCAAACATTTCAAAAATATTACTTTCTTGTTTGAGTCACATTATTTTCTCATTTTCATTTTTCTATTCATTTTCAACCCCATGTTTTTCAATAAAATAATATTTTCTATCATACAAATAACTTTTCATTATTTTTCAATCATATATTCTCCATCGCATCAAACAAAAAAATATATTCTGTGGAAATAATGTGGCTCAAACAGGGGCGTAGTAAATTATTTCCAAAATTATTCGAGTAGAGAATGCATGAATGATTGAT
>CAIGRO010239606.1:0-13559 GCA_903798355.1 Fraxinus baroniana | reverse complement strand
GGAAGCTTAAAAGGGGATTAGGATTTATCCGAACCTCTTGACTTAGGGCGAAAATTCTTCGTGTTCTTTACTATTTTTGGTTTCTTGTACATTTAATTTTTGTTGGTTGTTTGTTTAATTGGCTAATTCGTGGGATTTAACCTTTACAGTCCATATACCCAAAATCCAAACCCTAATATAGAATATGCACTATGCATTGCAGCGGCAAAAGTTTAACATTGTCGCCTCTTATTTTCTGTTCAGTCTTTTCTCTCTCGATCTTCACTTTCAGACATAAGGAATATGTATTTGTATATAACAACATAAATACTCCTATTTCTATTTATTTAAGATTGTTTTAGATTTAGATATTGGATGTTTTGATTAAAACTTTTTGCAAGGATTTCACCAAAAACAATACTGAAGTTCTGGTGACAACGGGATCGGGGAATGAATCCTTCTTCTTCATTTTACACTATTTTTTTTATACCAAATATCAACTGTAAATCCTGTAAAAATCGTGACCGGTTCACCGGTTTTCAGTTGAACCGGACGGTTCTGGATTTTTCACTGGTTTCTAAATATTTGGTTTTTACACTATAACCGAACCGGACTTCGGTCCGGTTCTTGGGTTTTCCAGTTGAAATGATCGGTTCGGTCCGATTTTAAAAACGTTGTTTAATATAATTAGCCATGATTATCTATAACATCACAGCACTAAGTTGTAAAAGTATACATGTCTAAGTACATTTATTAAAAATATTCAAGTTAATATAATGATAAATTGAACCTTGAAAATATGGAAGCTCGGGCACTTTAATATAAGGAACAAAAGATCAGATTATATGCATTTTAGTACCCTAAAATTATTATTTTGTTATTAATATACATTTATATTTTAAGTTTTAACATAAAATTTGAAATTGTGGATACATAGCATCAACGATAAAATTTTCAAAAAATCTTTTTACATATGTACCATAACTACATTTAAAATAGAGGAAATTGCACTATATGTCATTTTTTTAGCTTTACATTTTCAACAATGTCACTTTTTCAAAGTTTTTGCAAGATTGTCATTTTTTGACATTTTTGTCCCTCTAGAAAGTTTAAATACCCTACACATCATTGAGTTGACAACAAAAAATAGTTGTACAAAAAGTAGAAAAAATGTGATCACCAATCACCTCACAATTGTACTTGAAAATTGTTTTTAAAAAAAATTGAAAATCCCAAAATCACTACAAGAAATTTATAATTTTATATTAATGTGAATTAACTTCGTTAAAAATCAAACCTTAAAATCCAATTACATTATTCTTAGCCTTTGTCATTCACAGATTCACGGCTCTCTAATTGCCTCATCTCATTCTCACTATCAGTTGTAACCATCATCAAATCCACTTACCGTCGAACTCCCAGTCATCGCATTTTCAGCAGCGACTGTGGATAGACCTAGTATTGTACAAAGTTAAATAGGTAATGTAAGTTGATAAGTTCAGCAAAAATGAAATGGAAAGGATTGATTTGATTCTTGGAAAAGAGGTTTGATGCTCTTAGACCTATTACAAAAGATGAAGTTTTGAACCCATTTTCAAGGACTGCAATGTTCTTGGTATGAATATTTCACTTATGCAACTTTCTTTCTTTTTGTTTTCAGATTAGGATTACGGTTTAATATCTAACTTCTTATAGTCAACTAGAATTTAGGGGTTTGTTTTAGTGGGAGAGAGTGTAGCTATAACTCTGGAAGGTTTTTTTGTAGAGGTTAGATCATCACTTTCAGTTTGTTTTCTTGATTCTTATGCTGTAAATTGTCTGTAAGGAGGATTTACTAAAATATCAAATGGGACCTACAATATTCTTGAAAAGTTCCATATTTTTTTACTCTTAAATTAGTTTAGCATTGACTATGTGGAAGTAAGTCTTTTGATTTGATTTGTTATTTTTGGTTTGGGCAATCACTGCAACGTGTCATATATTCCTTACTTCCATTTATGCTTCATATACCTTTGTGAATTTCATTGGAATATCTTCATGTGTTCGATAAAGATTCAACTATTCATTTCCCTTATTATTATTATTCATGTTCTCTTTTATGTTATTTTCCTTACCCTACACGTGGGTTTGTTGATTTTCACAACTTATGTACATCGACATATCTCATTGTATTGTCCTCTATGTTAAGTTGTTTGAATTTGCTGTTTAATTTGTCGAAATGAAAGTCTCGACAATTATGAATTCTCGAGTCTCTGTTATTCTCGACAGATGACTAAATATCGATAGATGAGTTTAGTCAATTGTTGATATGGACTGTCGTTTTCGACAGTTAAATGTTGTATTTCTTGACATATGGCGGCTTCTCAATAGATCTATTTGGCAGTCATCTGTCCACATATCCAACTTTGGTTCATCCGAACATTACGTGTTTTTTTGCTTTCTTACTTGTGTGTTTCACATTAACATGTACGAATTATTATGACCTGATTTTTTTTCTTTGTTCTTGTAGATGAATTTTGAATTCCTCTTTCCCAAAAATACGCGCTTGCATGCCTATATATCTCAAAGGAGTAATTTTAAGTACTTGAAAACCATATTGGAGAATTTTGATGCACAACAGCGAGAAGATTTCGGTAACTCATACCTCGAGTTTCTGGCCAATGTACCTGACATACAATTCTCGGCCCAATTAATCCAACAACTAGTGTTCAGATCCATTTGAACTGATAAGATAAATGAATTGTGGCTCAATGTACAAGGACACCTAATAAGGTTTGGACTGCAAAAGTATGCGATCATGACAGGATTAAAATGTGGGCTCGCCTCGAAAAGCAACGAGTTTACTAAAGTTATGGAAAAAAGGAGACTCAAGGACAAATACTTCAAATCTTTGGATAAGATTTCATGTACCGAATTGGAAAATTCTTTTCTCCAACCGTCGATGCCCCAAGCTGATCGATACAAGCTAGGCCTTGTTTTAATTGTCGAAGGAGTATTTAATGATCCGGATAATAATGTGGGTATCGATATTGACACTTTGTCAATCGACGACAACCTGTACATCTTTTTTGACTACCCTTAGGGTAAAGTGGGGTACAATCGTCTATAAAGGGATTTAGCCATTTAGGGGTAGTTGGGTAAAGAAATTTAGTGAGGCCAAGGCAAAGAAAGAGAAAGAGATTCATTATACAATTAACAGATTTTCCATTGCCACGCTGGTATGAATAATTATTCTTGGAAGTATACTAGTTATTTTTTTAATACAAATATGTTGTCATCTGCATTCTATAATAGTGGTATTCTTTCCAACAGATATGTGTGTTTGAGGCGGTTCTTGAAATTGGTGAAAAGTTTGGTAAGATGCTTTGAAATCGATTGCAAAGGCTTATTAGATGAACATGTATAAAACAACCGCAATGACAAACATATGAGGCATTGTTCAAGAACGAAGAGGTATCCGATACTAAATTTGGAAACTGTATAGAGTACATTCCCATGACACTCAATTTCTGTTCTCCCAACTACATGTGCATGTGACACTATATCCTACTGATGAAGAACGTGATCAACCACATATCTCCACTCTCGTGTCTTTTGCAGATACTCTCATGCCTGAATTGTACTACATTGCAAGGCAGTATGTCGCTCCACAGTTTCATGCTGAGCAAGTGAGCAGTGAAGGAAATGATAGATTGTCTACGGGGGAAGCTGATGAAGAAGAGACCGCACAAGAGGGCTCAAGAATATTTGCCTTTCGTTAAAATCAGACGTATTCACACTTGCAATCCATTCGAATCTATCCAAATTCCTGGAATGTGATGACATTTTCTCGTCATTGTCAACAAAATTAACAGCCTCTAAACCATATAATGGGTTATCCAAGTTCTCATCTATTGGTGCAGCCCCAATTTCAAAAATTAATGCGTCAAGTGCATTATCGTTTAAGATACTATGCAGTTGATCGACCTCATCATATTGTACGTTTTGGTGAACATTCGTTGTGACAAACGATGGATTTTGGAAATTTGTATCCCTCCCCATGTTAACAATTGGAGCGTCGACTTCCAAAATAGTAACATATATAGCAGTTTCAATATGAACTGATATGTACCAATTTAAGTCTTCATCTTCGCATATTTCGGTCGGAGGTCTATTCATGTTCGGGACTTTTGGACTTCAGTTCAAATTGAGTACGAGGATAGTTCAAATTGAGTGCGAGGATAGAAAATACCAAATTTTTCCTTCAATCGTAACACAAGACCGCATAGGGTGAAACTTGTCAGAACTACAATGGAAGTGGTTTTATCCCCTCTCCACTTCCATTCGTCATCCACATAAAAAAAATTCCATGTGACACGATGAATCTCAAATGATTACTCATACCTGAAAAGTTGAGATTGTAATGATATGAATTCTGCACAATCAATACATTGACATTTAATAGCATGAAAGTGGGACATTCGAATATTAAATCCGTACAATAGCAAAAGGTCAAACTGCCAGTTGAAATATCTATCCTGATAGTTTCTAAGTGTCGAATTCGACAGGTGAAATGTCTATCCCGAGAGTTTCTAAATGTCGAGTACATCGGTTGAAATGTCTAGCCTAACGGTTGCTAAATGTCGAAGTCGATGCTTAACTAAGTGTGTTCACCAATATTGTACTACCGAAATACATAATCTTCTTCCCAAATAATTTTCACAGTAAATTATTAAAGAGGTCTTCAAAACATTTATTGGGTTTGATTGAAAAAATTATTCAAAACACTAATGGTCACAATCAATTTTCAACTATAATATTACAACATCCTTTCAATAAATAACTCATGTTTCATTAAATATGGAATTCTCCACAACATTTTGTAAAGGATTTTAGTATCTGTACTCCAAAAAATTCGAAAAACCAAACAAATCAACGAATAATAATTTCGAAAATTTGTAATAAATTTGACCATATTGCATAAACACTTCAAAGTAGTAGTAAGTTATAACATACAAAAAAATGGAATATGCTAACCTCTCAAAATGGAAGTTGAATCTAATAGTAATGGCTTCTTGATGAAATAATGAAGAAGATGGTTGGAAAGTTAGGATTTGTTAATGTTAGAAGAAAACAGTTTATGCACATTTTTCAAAATAATTTTTCTTTTTTTATTAACAAATTCATATTACCCAATATAATATACATATATCAAATATTCATAGTACAAAAATGAAATCATCACATTATAACGTTAATGACAATAAATGCTCCTAAAAAAGTGTCACTAAGGGTAAATTAGACCTTTTCACACCGAAAAGTGACATTTTTTAGCACCATTAGTAAAAGTGACAAATTATATTGTACTCTTCAAATTTAGTGATATTATAAAAAATCCCCTTTAAAATAATATAATTTTAACTTTGATATAATAATTATAAAATATTACATATTGATTCTAATAAAAACAACTAAAAGAAGCTAACCTAAAAATAAAATGGTATAGATAGTGATAAGAGTGCAAAATGACATGATTTTCTCCTCTTATCTGTTGTATTTTATGTGATTATTTGTCGTATAAATGTACTTAGTACCCTTATATTTTGATTTAGGTTGCAAATGGATGAAAATGGTGGAGATGTGAGGAATAAGTGAAAAATGACCAAAGTGAAAGAAAAGGAAAGTTTATGGACCAAATCCTAAATATCCAAAGATGACTCTATGGGGAAAACGAATATATGAAGATTTAGGAGTGTTAGACATCAATTGGACTAGGAAATAAGCTAAATGGATGATATATAGTCAAAGTATTATCACACATAAACTCCCAGCAAACAAATCTGCTTCAAATCTTTAGTCTCAATTTGAGACCGCTTTTTGGCATAGGAAATGTTTGAATTGAAAAACATTATTCTTGTAAATTTGTAGCCCTTTGGGTCAGCTTTCTAACGCATCTTGAATCGCCTCAATCGGATATCAAGAGAAAAAGATATGACCAAAATATTGAACGCTGTCCGGTGAAAATTTTTAAAGCTATGCGACTAACTTCAATGTGGTCGCGAGTGCGGCTCTAGAGATTTTCAAGGTTGAGCTCAATTTTTTTGTATGACCGCAAGCCCTTATTCTATGCAGTCGCATAGAGTGTTTTCGAAACGTAATTTTCTGTTCTCCTTCTACGGTTCAAATACTTATGAAAACAACTTCTTTCACGACTTTTAAGCCATAATATGCCCCAAAACGATGAAAACACCTCAATACTCAATTTTTCTCTTCTTGGTACTCAAGAAACTCCATGAAGAACTAAAATCCTTGGTGAAGTTATGGAGGAACTTATTGGATTCGGTGATTTTANTCAATTTTTCTCTTCTTGGTACTCAAGAAACTCCATGAAGAACTAAAATCCTTGGTGAAGTTATGGAGGAACTTATTGGATTCGGTGATTTTACATCATTTATTCATGTAATCTAGTCTTTATTTATTGAATGCTTTTAGAATTTAGACATTCTTCTCATAAATTTATCGTGAAATCGGTTTAACTCTTATTAGATTTTTCATGGATTCAATCATGTTTTTTCCATTGTTTAATCAAAATATTTGTTGAGTTTCAATTTCATGAACTTGTGTTGAGATTGATTTAACTTTTACTAAATTCTTCATAGATTTAGTCACACTCTTTCTATCAAATGATTGAACTAATTGTTGAGTTTTAATCTCAATTGTTTTATTGGTGTGATTCACTTACTGCTTTATGCTCGAAATATATGGTCGATCTTTAAATCTGATTTCAACAAAATTGTGCAAATGCATTATAGGAAGTCTAGATTTTAGAACTACTATTGAGTTATATCTAATTGTAAAGTAATATCCTCCGATTAGGGTGTTGGGATGAGAATCTCTAATTGAATTATAAAAATAAATAATTGATGTGAATGATCTGATCCAAGTGAGGGAATTTCGATGCTTCACTACCTAAATTCATTGATTTTAAATTTACCATCTAAAGACATTGATCTAATTTCATTCAAACACCAAATTCGACTACACATTTGAAAGAACAACTCATTCTTTTTTTTATCATTTTGAGTAATTTTTCATATCTCTGTGTAATCGACACCACAAAGCTGTGCTACAATATCTGCGTTGTTCTTTGGGCGTAATTAAATTTTGGCGCCATTTTCGGGGAGACGGTATAAAACATCAAGGGATCGAATGAAAATGGTGATATCGTTCATTTACTACTCTTTAGTTAATTTAATTTTCTTGTTTTTTAATTTTTTTTATTCACATATAGTTTAGTTTTCGTGTTTTATGAGCAGGGATCGAGGAAAGCAAGGAAGCTCTACCGAAGGACCTTTTCCAGTGTTTGAATGACTTTCTGACCCTATCTTTGATACTGCATCTATTGTCACACAAACACCACACTACACAACACCATGACGGATAGTGAACATGGTGGTATGGATCTTAAATTGGGAATGATTCAACTTCTTCCCACATGCACATCCAGGGCATCATGCATAATGTTTCCACCTAATATTTTACGTATTGATCTTAAATCGGGAATGATTCAACTTCTTTCCAATTTTCACGGACTCGAAAATGAAAATCCACACGTATACATTAGGGAATTTGAAGAGGTGATAGCAACCTTTCACAATCAACATGGTACAACGGACGCAGTCAGGCTTAAACTTTTCCCATTTTCACTTCAAGAAAGATCAAAAAGCTGGTTGTATTCCTTGAGACCACGTTCGATTAGGACTTGGGCCGAAATGACTCAAGCGTTCTTTCATAAATACTTTTCCCACCATAAGACTAGTACCCTTAAGAAGTAATGTCATGATTCACTCAAAAGGATAGTGAGACCTTATACCAAGCTTGGGAAAGATATAAAGAATTACAAGCCATTTGCCCCAATCACGATTATGAGAGTTAGCATATTGTGAGTTACTTTTATGATTGATTAATTCCTATGGAGCGTCAATTCGTAGAGATGACGTGTAATGTTGATTTTCTACAAAAAGATCTAGACAAGGCTATAGAATATCTAGATGACCTAGCTGAAAAGGCTCATACTTGGACTGGACCTAGTGCCATCGATAGTACCAATAGGTCACGACCCACAGGAAATCCCAATAGCACAAGTATCTATTATCTTAGGGAAGATGATAGCCTTAAAGCAAAAGTAGAAGCCTTAATTAGAGAACTAGAAATCCTACATACTAAAGACTCAAAATCTACATCGAATGTTTCCCATGTTGAGTCTTGTGGACCCTGTTTTATGTGTGGTGCAAGAGTGTTCTACTTTTGCGAAGATGAGGAAGGTTTATGAGAAACAATGCAATGTTTTAGGCACGTATAACAAGCCCTACACTCCATTCTCTGAAACTTACAATCTAAGGTGGCGGAATCACCCCAATTTTAGCTGGAAATCTAAAAACCAGCAACCTGCCAAAACGAACAGCGCTTACATTACACCTTTCTATCTACCTATATCCTCTNACTCCATTCTCTGAAACTTACAATCTAAGGTGGCGGAATCACCCCAATTTTAGCTGGAAATCTAAAAACCAGCAACCTACCCAAACGAATAGAGTTTATACTATACCTTCCTATCAACACACATCCTCTAGGAACTCCTTAGAAGATACCCTACATGCGTTTATAGAGGCAAAAAGTAAATCTAATAAAAAATTTGACACTATGATTACTTAAACTGTTGAGGAAAATAAAGAGATATAAAATCATATGTCCAAATTAACAAATGTTTTAGCTGTAGTAGAATGTGGAAAATTTTCAGCTCAAGCTCAACCATATCCTAAAGGGTGGTAAATAGCACAAACCTCAGGATTAGAATAAAACAACCTTAGGGAAGTGAATGCCATAACCACTCGATCAAGGAAAGTCATAGAACCACTCTCCAGACCTAGGAAAAATGAAGAGGAGTCGAGTAAGTCTGAAGAGAGTAGGCCAAGTGAAGAGGTAGTAGAGAATCCACCGAGAGTTCCTTTCCCTCAAGCTCTTAAGCCAACCCCGAAATCCGATGGACAACATAGTGAAATCTTAGAACACCTTAAACAAGTAAAAATCAATCTCCTTCTCTTGCATGTCATTTCACAGGTTTTTACATATGCTAAAGTCCTTATAGACTTGTGCACTATGAAAAGAAAACACCATGTCAAGAAATCCTCTTTCTTGACCGAGAAAGTGAGTGTTGTGATTGAGCAGAGGATCCTACCGAAATATAAGGACCCTAGTTGTCCTACCGTATCTTGCATCATTGGGAACCATAAGTTTGCACAAACCCTTCTTAATTCAGGGGCTAGTGTTAACCTCATGCCTTATGTTATTTACCTGTCATTAGGTTTATGAGAGATAAAACCAACTTCTATGGTTTTACAACTAGCCGATCGGTCCACTACAAGACCTAGATGAGTAGTTGAAGTTGTCTTGGTTCAAATTGATAAATTCTACTACCCTGTTGACTTCTTGGTTCTGGACTTGAAAGTTGATGCTATTATTCTTGGTAGACCTTTTCTTGCCATAGCTAATGCTCTTATCAACTGCATGAACNAGACCTAGGGGAGTAGTAGAGGATGTGTTAGTTCAAATTGATAAATTCTACTACCCTGTTGACTTCTTGGTTCTGGACTTGAAAGTTGATGCTATTATTCTTGGTAGACCTTTTCTTGCCATAGCTAATGCTCTTATCAACTGCATGAACGGTCTAATGAAACTATCATTTGGGAATATGACTTTAGATGTCAACACCTTTCACATCACTAAGCAGCCAGAAGAAGATGACGAGTGTCATCAAACCTACGTGATTGATGCACTCATTTAATGAGTATTTGAGGATGTGTTTCTTGGATCATCGACTACTGACTATGACCCCTTAAACTCTTCTCTCTCACATCCCTTTTTCCTTTTTATTTTTATTTTTGCGTTCATATTCTAGTTAATTTTATTCATTTTCTTTGCATTATCCTTCCATTAAGAACTTTTATACTTCTTATCCTTTAAGCTTATGTTGATTCACTGCAGTATTCAGGTCATATCTTTCATTCTTTTTATTTGGCTGATATGTTTATGCACTGAGCACAATACAAAATTTGGTTGGGAAAGGGTCAATTTGGATTTTGTTGTGAATTGTACATGGTTTGCATAATTATCATGGAATTTTTTTGTGATTTTTTTTAAAATAGAGAGAATTTTTTTTGTTTGAGTCTCTAATTTGCTGCATGTTATGCTTTTGCATGACAAAATATGCCATTACGAGCTAATTTTGTTCATGAGAATCTAAATGTCATGACACTTGCTGAATTCTTTTTGCGCACACAAGCCTTGTGGTAAGATGGCAGTTTAACACATATAGCTAGATGAGTCTCCTATTGAAGTTTTCTTATGAGAGAATTGGTGAGGATTGAGGGCCACTATATACTACAAATGGTAATAAGTGTTCATTGATTTTGTGAATTGGACACTTCTTTTGAGAATAACACTATATGGTTTGTGGTAAGATGGTGAATTACTTGGAAAATGATGAAAGTCAATTAGGATTAAAAATTGAGCCTCCAACCTTACTTTTCAATAATTACAACCCTTAGTAACCACTTTGAGCCAATACACATAGTATTTTTCTTTGTGTACCTATGTTATCCATACCTCTCCATATTGGAGTATAGCTTAGATACGTATTTTCCCACCTTTTTTACTTCCAAGTGTGTAGTAGGTATTGGATATTTATTTACGAAGAATAGAAACAAGAAAAATGACAAAAGCTTATATGTGTTCAAGTAAAGTGGATTGAGATAAAAAAAATCGAAAAAGAAAAGAAAAAGAAAAAACATACATATATTTGATTTAGGGCTTGAAATATTGGGAAATGTGTTGATTGAAAGGTGTGATGTATTGAAATATGTGATAAGATATTTAGCTATGTACTTGGAAGTTTTGAATCTTGATATCCTTCTTTTCATATAGCCCAACCTGAACTTCATTACAACCTTTTGCATTGACTGTTTTGATCCCAAGTAGGATTTTGGAATGGTATGCATATCATGAGATCAATGTTTGTTTGTTGCTTGTTCATAAATATTTAAGCCTCTAATTATAAGCGTACATTTTTCTCAACTCCATAGAGAAAAACCCTGTACTAAACACTTTAATACCCGTGAGTTATGGAGCTGAACCTATAGCTTGAGACGCACTTGATGTTACTTTTGTTAGAGTTGGCGGTAAGATGACTATGGCTTGACACCCACTCACACATTTTGTAAGTGTTTTTATATCCTGATAATCATGATACTATTAATTTCTTTGTGGTGACGAGTTTGAAAAGAGTATGACCTGTGGTTGAATTGGAACTTAACAAATTGAATTGTAACATTGACTAGTCATGGATTGTCCTATTTTACATTAAATTGCTAGGGACTAGCAATAAGCAAGTTGGGGGGTGTGATAAGAGTGCAAAATAACATGATTTTCTCTTGTTATCTGTTGTAATTATGTGATTATTTGATGTCTAAAACGTACTAAGTACCCTTATATTTTGATTTAGGTTACAAATGGATGAAAATGATGAAGATTTGAGAAAATAAGTAAAAAATGACCAAAGTGAGAGAAAAGGAAAGTTCAGGGACCAAATTGTAAATATCCAAAAGACGAATCGGAGGGAAAAATGAAGATATGAGGATTTGAGAGTGTTAGGCATCAATTGAATGAGGAAAGAAGTCAAATTGATGAAATATAGTCAAAATATTATCACACATCAACTCCAGTAGAAAAAGTTCTGCTTCGAATTTTCAATCTCAATTTGAGACCCATTTTTGACATAGAAAACATTCGAACTAGAAAAGTTATTGTAAGATATTTGTAGTCCTTTGAGTTGGCTTTTCAACGCATTTTGAATTGCCTCAATCGGATATCAAGAAGAAAAAGATATGATCAAAATACTGAAAGTTGTCCGATGGAAAATTTTAAAACTATGCAGTCGCATAGTCGCAAGTGTGGCTTCAAAGATTTTCAAGGCTGAGCTCAATTGTTCTATACGACCGCAAGCACTTATTCTATGCGGTCTTATAGAGTATTTTTGAGACGCGATTTTCTGGTTTCCTTCTACGATTTAAATACTTATGAAAACAACTCCTTTCACGATTTTTAAGCCCTAATATGCCCCAAAACGATGAGAACACCTCAATACATAATTTTTCTCTCCTTGGTGCTCAAGAAACTCCATGAAGAACTAAAGCATTTGGTGAAGTTAGGGAGGAACTCATTGGATTCGGTGATTTTACATCCTTTATTCATATAATCTGGTATTTATTTGCTGAATGCTTTTAGAATTTAGACTTTCTTCTCATAAATTTATCGTGAAATCAGTTTAAGTCTTATTAGATTTTTCATGCATTCAATCATGATTTTTCCATTGTTTAATCGAAATACTTGTTGAGTTTAAATTTCATAAACCTACATTGAGATTGATTTAGCTTTTACTAAATTTTCCATAGATTTAGTCACGCTCTTTCTATTGAATGATTGAACTAATTATTGAATTTTAATCTCAATTATTTTGTTAGTGTGATTTACTTACTGCTTTATGCTCGAAGTATATAGTCGTTCTTTGAATCTGATTTCAATAAAATTGTGCGAATGCATTATAGGAAGTCTAGATTTTATAACTACTATTGAATTAAATTGATTTGTAGCATCATATCATTCGATTAGGGTGTTGGGATGAGAACCTCTAATTGAGTTATAAAAATGAATAATTGATGTGAATGATCCGATCCAAGTGAGGAATTCCGATACTTACTGCCTAAATTTATTGATTTTAATTTTACCACCTTAAGACATTGATGTTAATTTCATTGAAACACCAAATTCAACTACACATTTGAGAGAACAATTCATTATTTTTGATCATTTGAGTAACTTTCCATCTCTCTGTGAAATCGACACCCAAAGCTATGCTACAATATTCACGTTATTCTTTAGGCGTAATCAGATTGTACCAATAATCTCTTTAAGTTCTGTTGCCTTTTTTTATATCACAAATGTACGATATCGTAACAAACAGTATAGTGAACCTTTGAGTCTGGATATCGTTCCCATAAAAAATATACTTCAGGACTTAATCAAATTTTTAACTCCTATTTGATAAAAGCAAGTAAATAATTATGATGGTTGTGATTATTTTTCCTAACTATTTTTAACTAATTGAAAATATAAAAAAAAATTGCAAATAACGGATGATTGAAGATTCAAATATGTGATCAATATTAGGGTATAACAATTTCATCTATTAATCTCCTTAATTCTTAATTTAAGATTCATAACTTAATTTAGTGTTTGATCAAATTCTTCTATTGTATTCAATTTACCCATCTCGAGTTCTCATTGAACTTATTTAATTAATTAAATTTCATATCTTTATGTGAATCAACTTTAGTTAAATGAAACATTAGTTCTAAGAATTCATATTATGACTGCAATAATTAGTATAGGTATCTCTATACATTATACTAATTTACTGAATTTTACTATATGAATTAAATCTCAAACTCACATCTCGATTCGTAAGAGACTCACATAATTATCAA
>CAIGRO010239587.1:0-11451 GCA_903798355.1 Fraxinus baroniana | reverse complement strand
TGAGAAATAGAAATAGAAATAGAAATTAATGGGTGTCAAACAGGGGCTTAATGTCATCAGGAATATCTTTGTAATCTTTTCTGTTTCACATTTGTAATCTTTTATGTTTGTAAAACTACTATATATACCTAATGAAAATCATCTATCGGGTATCCAATTGGAACCAATTCATTCATAATTTTGACTTGATATCAGAGCCAAAATTTGGCTAACCCCACTCTTTGATCCTAATGGCTTCAAAAGATTTTGCTGCAGTATTTTCATTTCCCAACATTACTTCATTCGTATTTGTCAAATTGGATGGACCTAATTACCTCAATTGGACCACTCAATTCATCCCTATCATTCGAAGTCATGATCTATTAAGCATTGTGGCTGGCTCTGAGCCATGCCCAATGCAATTTGTCACTGATGATGAAAGTAGACCTACCTCTGTCGTTACCATTGATTACTTGGTACGGCAAAAAAAAGGATCAGTTCATACTGGCATGGATCAATGTCACTCTCACAGAGAAAGTCTTGTCCACTAGATATGGACAAACTTTCTCTCGACAGGTCTGGAATACCCTGTCAAACAAGTTTGCCCCTCATTCTAGATCAAGAATATCACACCTCAAAAGGCAGCTCCAAACCTTGAACCAGTCCAATAAAACTTGCACTGATTATCTTTTTACTGCTAAAAATTGGTCTGACCAACTTGCAGCAGTTGGAAAACCTGTTAATGAAGAATACTTGATTTCCTATGTTGTAGGAGGTCTCAACTCTGCCTATCATCCCTTCATAACATCACTAAACTTTGCTACCTAAGATTCCTCCATATCTTTTGATGACTTCCAAACTGAATTGCTTAATTATGAGAAACTCCTTGACCTCCAGCAAAATTCTGTCCCACTAGACACCAATCACATTACTTTCTTCACTTAAAAGTCCAAACAGCATCATAACAACAAAAAGTCTAAGCCTTATTCCTCCAACAAACCTTGTGGACCCAACAGAACCATTTTTTCCTCACCTGCACAAACGACAGGTAAGCCTGCTCCCAATAACTCTCTATTTTCTAATTCTAAACAACCTTGTCAGATTTGTGGGAAGAATAACCACCAAGCACTCAATTGTTATCATCGAATGGATTTCTCATATCAAGGGAGACACCCCCCTGCACTGCTTGCTGCCATGGCTGCATATACACATGTTCCATAGGAGAATGACCAACCTTAGTTCTTGGATAGTGGTGCTAACAACCATGTCACTTCTACCTTAGAGAATTGACTATTCAGCAGCAACTATATCAAGGACCTGTCGAAGTTACTGTTGGCAATAGTGGAGGTTTGCAAATTCAAAACATTGGTTCATCTTTTCTCAAAACCAAACAGAGTTCTTTATTGTTGTCCAATATATTACACTGTCCTAATGCCTCCTCTAATATCCTGTCCATTCAAAAATTATGTCAAGATAACCATTGCTATTTTGTTCTCACAGCTTCATCTTTTGTTGTGAAGGATATACAGACCAACAAAGTGCTCTTCCAAGGTCCGAGTGAAGCAGGCATTTATCCTGTTCCCTTTCAGCAACTCAATTTAATAAGATGAAGACTGCCTCATCATTCACTGCTTTGTTAGGAGTTACAGCCCATGTTCAAATTTGGCATTTGAGATTAGGACATCCATCAGAAGCCATCCTTCAGTAGCTCACCCATGACTCATTAATTTTTGTTTCTGGCATTCACAAACTCAAGCATGTTTGTAAATTTTGTCAAATGGCAAAAAGCCATAAATTTTCCTTTCCCAATTCTACCCATCAGTCACTCACCCTTTAGAACTTATCCATTCTGATGTATGGACCTCTTTTGTAATGTCAACCAGTGGTTGTAAATATTATGTTATTTTTATTGACGGTTTCTCTCGATTCTCATGTTTTTTTCCTCTCAAACAGAAGTGTGATGTTGTTTTGTCCTTTATTAAATTCAAATGCTTGGTTGAGAATCTCTTATCCCTTAAAATAAAACAATTACAAGCTGATAATGGAGGAGAATACATCTCTAATTCCTTTAAATCTTTTTTGGACAACAATGGCATTTTGCATAGATTAACTTGCCTATACACATCTGAGCAGAATGGCATATCCAAGAGAAAATATAGACACCTCATCGAAACAGCTCTAAGTTTCCTAGTTCAATCTCACCTACCCTCTCAACATTGGGTTGATGCCTTCTTCATTGCAACATATCTTGTAAATCGAATGCCAAGTCTTGTACTTGGTAATCAGTCTCCTTATTATTGCCTATTCAAAACTCAGCAAACTACTCCCTTCTGAAAACATTTAGGTGTGCCTATTATCCACTCTTAAGACTTTATTCTTCCCATAAGCTAGCATAGCGAAGCACAAAGTGCATTTTTCTTGGATATGCTACAAACTAAAAGGGTTATAGGTGCTTTGACATCACAACTGGCAGGATTTACATCTCTCGCCATGTTGTGTTTGATGAAAACACTTTCCTTGTTGCTTCCATGCACCAGAGTTCATCTTCTCCTCCATCTACACAACCTGCCAGCTTCCCTACTATACTAGATATACCTACACCTGCTTCCACTCAACTCTTGGAGAACACTTTACTAGATTCTGCTGCTCCTGCATCCACATGAATGCCTCATTACTCACTAGTTTCTGTTAATTCTCTAGTTCATTCATATACTGATCTCACCTCTACAGATGTTAATACATCTGATTTGAATCCATCCTCTGATTTACCAACTACTGATTTACACTTTTCTGCCCCACCTACAAACACTACCTTACATGTTGTCACTACTTCCTCTAGGAACATAGTAACCCGATCCCAAACTAACTCTATTAAACCTAAACAGTTTCCTGACTACCAGTTATACTATTCCACCAATCATCGACTCAAAGCATTATCTACAATTCTTCATTTTGAGTCTCGAACCTACACAAAAGCCTCATAGGACTCTAATTGGACAGCAGCCATGCAACTTGAATTTGATGCTTTCCTTGCCAACAAAACTTAGACCTTATGTCCTAGATCTCCTGATAAACATGTTATTCAAAATAAATGGGTTTTCAAACTCAAACAAAAGGCAGATGGCACTATTGAGAGGTACAAAGCAAGGCTAATAGCTAAAGGTTTTGAACAAGAACATGGAGTTGACTTTTATGAGACATTCAGTCCTGTCATTAAGCCTGCCACAATTAGATTAATTCTTGCCTTGACAGTTTATCATCATTGGGTGATACAACAACTTGACATATCTAATGCCTTCTTGCATGGCTATCTTGAGGAAGAAGTATACATGGAACAACCCAAAGATTTTGAAAATACTTATTTTCCCACTCATGTGTGTCAGCTACGCAAGTCCCTTTATGGCTTAAAACAAGCTCCAAGGGCTTGGTTCGGGCGCCTCTCTCAGAGTTTACTTGATCTTGGATTCTCTGGCTCCAGTGTTGACACTTATTTTTCTTACATCACTCAAATGTCACCATATTTGTTCTCATCTATGTTGATGATATTTTGGTTGTCAGTAACTCCTCTAATGCAATGACAACACTACTTGATCAACTTAGCTGTGACTTTGCAGTGAAGGACATGGGACCTCTCTCATATTTTCTAGCATCCAGGTTCACTGCACATCAGATCAGCTTTATCTTCATCAAGGAAAATATATCCCTGACTTGTTTGAAGAAACTAAAATGATAGGTTCAAAACTAGTGTCAACACCATGCTTATCAGGAAGTAAAATGTCTAAACATGCTGGTGAGCCCCTCTTTGATCCTTCCATATACAGACACATAGTGGGAGCTTTACAGTATTGCACTTTAACTAGCCCAGACATTGCCTATAGTGTCAATCAACTGTGTCAATTTCTCCATTGTTCCACTTCCATTCATCTCATAGCGGCCAAAAGAGTCCTTAGTTATCTCAAAGGCACCATTGAACATGGTCTTCACTACACTAAAGGATCTCTAGTGCTTCATGGGTTCTGCGATTCAGATTGGGCTAGCTACCCTAATAATCACAAATCTACAACTGGTTATTGCATCTTCTTAGGTCCATGTCTAATTTCTTGGATGGTAGAGAAACAACGTCATAGCACGATCAAGTACCAAAGCAGAGTACAGGTCAATGGCTCTAACTATGACTGAATTATATTGAGTACGCATGTTATTCAAAGAGCTTGGTCTTCTACTTCACTCCTCTCCTTGTCTATGGGTTGATAACCATGGTGCACTCTCCTTATCTTCCAATCTAGTGTTTCATGCTCGTACGAAATACATAGCATGAAACACATAGAAGTGGACTATCATTTTATTAGGGAGAAAGTTTTCAACAGAGATATTCTTGCTCGGTACATTTCTACTCATTCACAACCTTCGGACATGTTTACTAAATGGCTATCATCATCCAGATTTTGTTATCTTCGTGACAAGCTAATGGTTCAGCCTCTTACCATTAGCTTGGGGGGGGCCAATTAACCAGATAACTACTCAGGAAGAGTCATAACAATCCCAGTTTGAATAAGTGATAAGTTTGTTTGTAACAACTCAATGTCATCAGGAATATCTTTGTTATCTTTTCTGTTTCACATTTGTAATCTTTTCTGTTTGTAAAACTGCTATATATACTTAAATGAAAATTATCTATCGGGTATCCAATTGGAACCACTTCATTCATAATTTTGACTCTAATTGCTTCATTTTTGCTACTTTCCATCTTATGGACATCTCGTCCTTTATACACATAGAGCTAGTATGTCTATCAAGTTAATCTTCATATCATATGTATCTCCTATAATACTTCTTATTATACACCCATTATGTTAGAAAATACGGATCGTGGGTCGCCCATATGGGTGACCCGACCTGCAATATATTAAATTTGAGACATAAATAGCAAGATGATCACAAAAATTTTGGAATTCATCATTTCAAGTAAGCATTTTCGAACTGAATTTATGTTCAAGCAAGATGTGATTTCTTTCATTGGTATTAAAACTTTAAAGGTTGTTTTTCTTGCAAAATATCTTGCTGACACGATGAAAAATACACGCATGGTATTTTTGTTGAAGCTTGAAGCATCATTAATGGCATGTCATCAAATATACAACATAAATTACGAAATTTTTACAGCATATTTCCTATATGATTTAGATTATATCTGCAAATTTTCGAAATTTTTGGTTTTATATTTTTGAAGAGAAATGAAAGCCTAGTTAACTTGCAGAAACTTTAAAAATTTACTACATTTTATTTGTTGACTTTCGTGCAGTAATATTATTGTGGTTAGAAAGATATTTAAATGAGTTTTCCAACCATATAAAGAACTCAAATTGTGGATTCAAAATGAAAAAGATACGAAGTTTTGATCGAAATTCGAAAATTTAAGAAAAAATGAAGAAGATGAAGAACATATTTTTCTACCCTTGCTCTTTGTTCATTTCGTTTGTGTCCAAAGACGGTGTTAAGTATAGAATTTTTAAAGTTTAACCCCACAAATGAAAAAATGAATATCCCCAGTGCGAGGGTTTTTTCGCAATTTAAAAAAAAATAAAAATTGATCCCTACATTATTCTGAATTTATTGATATAAAAATTTTATTTTCATATTGTTAAAGTATTTTTTTATGTATTTAAATTTAAAATATATATTTCAAATGCAAAAGAATTTTTTTTTGATTTAAAAAAATTGAAAATTTTATATTATATCCTAAATATTTATTTAGGGATACAATTACCTAGTGGGATGTAATTATTATTTTTTAAATGTTCCCAATTTTTTGACCCATCCGTTGGTAAATAATTTTTGAAAATTGTTTTTAAGTTAGAAAATTAAGCTTTTAGGGTCGGAATTTTTCTGATTTTAAATAATATTACATTCTTGATTCTCCATTCTTGAGTAGTGTTGGTCTTAATGTGGGTTGTACAATCCATTACAACATATTCTCATATATTCTTGTTTAGTCCAATGTAGCTAGATTGATGCACATTTTTAGCATTCTAAAATAGAATCCTAAAAGTCTATGGGTATAAAATATATTGAAAAGTTACGTGCTTATTGAGATGGATTTGGGGCATAATCTAATAATACACGTGAATGTTTTTGGAAATTTTTTTTTATGATAAGTAGCATATGAGAATTTTGATGTTACTTTCCATTTGTTGGAATTGAAATGCAACATAGATTAAAGTGAGGTTGTGAATCTATATAATATAACTTAAATGATATGAGTTTAATTCTTCGATTATAACTAAAATTATTTTTGAAAAATAATTAATTTATGATATCATGATACATGTCATGATCGAATAAATTTTCATATTTATATTCTTATTGTGCATTATGAAATTACATTATTGAGTTACATGATATCTACTGATTCATGAATTATTATAAATGATAATGTCACTAGAGTTAGTGAGATTCTTACTTAAATCTGTTGATTGTTAGTTGAGTGATTAGGTGATTAGAAGATTTAGAGAAAATCTCACATAGAACTATTTGATCCACCAACTGAGTGGGAGTTTTAAAGTTGGAAGAATTAATGTAATTCTCGCTTAGAACTTATGGATTTTACGTTATGATTAAGTTTATGATAGTGAAACAATAGAATTGTGGATGATAGTTAGGAATATAATGGACTTTCGACTTTGTGCCAAATGTTAAAATATCATATACATTAATTTACATTAATGCAAGATGGTATATGTGCATAAATGGGCATTGATTAAGAATATCTATCTCTAAAATGTGATAGATCATGACATCAAAAATCTATAGTTGTTAATATTTGTAAAGGTGACAAGCTAAATGATAACATTTGGTACAATAAAATTTTGGTTAACTGGAAGAACATGATGCTTTAGAAAATATCAACCATGCAATAAAAGACCTAATGTGGATCATACTGCTCTAGAAAATAGAGATTAAGAAATTGGTAAAGTACCGAAAAAGATAAATTCTAGTAGTTGAGTTTTTTATTTGATAAGTTATGTTATAGACGATCTTATTCTCGAAGATGACTGAACTGATGTGGTTAACTTAGTGCTGGAATTTTTAGTTGGTCACATTTTTTTTTCAGATGAGTAGTATGTTCAAACTAGTCTCTTCTCAATAATTAGAAACTTTGAAGGTCAATGTGATTTACAAATTAAAGTATCAATTTTATTTATTGATACTACCCGCTGGGTTGAGTTAAAGACATGCAACTTGATGTTTCTAAGTCTTGAGAACATGCTTGTGTAGCGATGTCCTAGTTCGTATAAGACTTCGGGTCTTGAATATTAAATGAGTTAGAACAAATGTAGGATAGATAAGGAGACAAGAAAATGGACCAAAAAGAACATGTCAAATAGTAAGAACATGAAATTGGTTTTGGTAGAGGATTAATGTTCAAGTGCTTCAACTATACGGTTTTAAATCACTTAACTTAAAAGTGTTTAAGCCAAAGGATATTAGACTTGAATATATTGATCTTAGTGTTGTTTAAGTGTCAAACACTGTATATTGGATGTTATCTTGTGTGGATAGTTGATTCAAGAGTTAGAAACCCACTTAATATGAAATCAAGATGTGTTTTTAGTATATTGTCAAATCTTTCACTTGGTACAAAATAAATATATACCAATAATGAAGATGAAGTAGAGATTTATATGACTAGTACAAGCAACTTATTGTTGCAAGGTGGAGAAACTGACCTCTTGTTTGATATTACGATAGTATCAAAGGCTTCACTAAACTTGATCTCAGTTATTGTTTATCTATGAGTCGACTCTAACTTAAATATTTTTATGTGGTAGTTGTATACGTTCTCACAATAAAGATGTTATTGTGGTTCTGGATATTTGTGTAATGATTGAGGTTTTGAGATGTGTAAATCATTCAAAACTATAAGAGCTAAACATCCATATTGCTAGTCCATCTGAATTTCTTTACGGGGTGTGATTAAGAGAAATAGAGATGGAACCTCAAATTTTCATTACATTTATAGAAGGATTCACGCATCTCAATTAAATTGAAGATATTTTATTCATTTAGAATTTACTGAAGTAGAGTAGAAAATCATATTATAGAAGTGGCGGTTTTGAGAACTATTTGAAAGCATGAATCTCTATTATGAGAGTTCAATGATCTATGTAATGAAAAAGAAACTCTTATTAGGTTGATTATCCATTGTTCACCAAAAACAATATGGTCTATTGGGTAGACTGAATGGAGTATTGTTGGATGTAACGAGGCTTGAGATAGTATATTTCAATTTACATATTCATTTTTGTGTAGAGTATTGGTTAACTACACTCTGTTACTTACCGAAGTTCTCTCAATATTAGTACATTTAGAATTGTATAAGCTTTGGACATGTAGATAACCAAATACGGCTTATCCTAGACTCATGATCAATTACGTAATTTCTTGAGTTTTTCAAGTGAGTTTGGAAACACGAGTTTGTTAAGAACGAGATGTATTTCTATAAGATACGCATAACAGTCCAGATGGTACTTATTTTTAGGATAAAGATACTTTGTGACCCTGGCCAAGTTACACGGTTGTTACTTTTTAAGTAAGATTTTGGATGAATATTGAGTCACGAGATGTGATGCTTGAGATTTTTCTTAGTAAGGGAGAAAAGTTTGAAGAATATTTGTGAAATTTATATTATGTGCTTGGTGAATCCGTTAATGTACATAGGAGATATTTTAAGATTCCGATTTAAATGGGAATAATTTGTTTTCAAGTGGGAGCAATCTAATTTCAATTATTCTTATTTCAATGATTCTTGGTTCAGAAAACCCTTATATGAGTACTTTTAAGGAAAAATTGAGGAAAATGATGAAAATATATATGGAGTTTGGAATTCCATCCTAATCTGGGAATTAATGGAAGCTCTAGTTGGACATTAAGTTTATTGAAAACATTCAGATTCATGAAAACTAAGTAAAAGACTAATGAGTTTATGATAGAAAAATCTCAGTTTTTTGAAAAAAATGTTATACTTAATATGAGTGTATTAAGTTAGATAAATTTTTTACATGATAATAAGATTCACTTCTGTACGTCGATGCTAGTCATTATAGTGTGTTTAAATTTAGAGTTACATCAAATAGATCTAAAGATTGTATTTTTGTTCTCAATTGAGAATTGATTGTAGAGATCCACACGAATCGGCTTCTAGATTTCATGTTAAAGGCTTTTCTAGTATTGTGGGAACTTTTATATTTACATCATGACCTGATTCAGTCATCTTAACCGTAGTACTTGAGTTTTAATAGGGTTTACAACTCGTAATAAATTTCATCATATGCGGATGAAGATCACTATATTTATGGTAAGGTCTGATTGTAGGTTGAATTTTTTTTAATTTTGATGTTGATGATATTGTATTGGCTACGCATGAGAAGGAGTGTACTGAAATCATTTTGAAATAATTGTCTTCAATCTTTGAGACGAAAGACGTAACTTTAGCAAATTGTATATTTTGTTTAAAAGATAATTCTAGTCTTCTTGCACTGTCACAAAAGTTGTACATTATAAAGATTCTAGAATATTTTTAACTATAGAATTCCTATTCTATTGATACTCTTATATTGGAAGGTGGCCATATAAGTCTTCATATATGTCCAAGGACTCCATAAGTGTACAAAGAAAAAAAAAATCATATCTAGTACGATTAGAGTTAGAAGTATGCTATGATATTTACTTGTCCTAAAAGATTTCATGCCATTGATCTAGTTAGTAGGTATCAATGTTATCCTTAGAAAGAGTATTTTAATACCTAAAGGGTGTTGCGTCAGTTATTCTATTTGTTGTCGATGGAATAATTTACTGGAATGGATATGCAAGTATTGACTAAGGATGATAGTTAGTCGAGCACAAATAGTTATTAGACTTGTGTACTTTTGCTATATAGAGTAGCAAGAAGTATATCTTGACAATTGAAGAAATTATTGTGTATAGATGTATTGAGTATCTAATGATACTGGTTTAGAAAATGAGATCTATGATAGTAATACAACTATATCTTGTGTTGAGAATCTCAAATATTATGACGGAACCAAGCATTTGATGGTATTTTTATGAAAGATATTAACAAAGAAAATTATGAGATAATGATTTCCATGCACGTATAAAGTATGTCTAGTAGGTTAAGATTGACTTACTCATACGAGCAATTGCTTCAGGTAATTTCGAGATATACTGAGATGAGACAAAGTGATTTTGTTATGTACATGATTCGGTCACCTAGGTGAAATTTCAAGAGGAAATTGATTTTTGCTATCCGTTAAACCTATTTAGTAACCAGATCGAGGAATACCTGAACTAGAATTTGTACGATGTTATTTAAATTTTTATTAAAAAAATGACATATGCCCTAAGAGATAGGGAAAATACTGTAACACGTATTTTATACCACGTGTGCTTTTACGACTAAAATTGGTGTCAATGAGTAAATGGATTCTTGCTTCCTCATTGTGTAAGACCTTGAGGTTTATATAACATCATATGTATTTATGACTTTTGATTGTTTCTCTAGATTTTATTTTGGTGCTGATACTTTAGCATGTTAGCAACAACTATGATTAATTCGGTTTGATGCGATGTGTCTAGGAAAGCAGTTAATTGGAAGTTGAAGGATTCGTATATGAAAGGAAAACTATTTTGAAAAATATTTATATTCACCGATCAGACAATTGTGTTATCATTTGGTAAATGAGTTTGAGGTATAACGAGATGTGATATTCCTCTAATAGAGCTACTATATATCTATGATAGGTTTATAGTATTGTGATCTCTAATATTATTCGTTGGTCGTACAATTTATTTGTTGTATGAATTTTTGTAAGATAAATCTTGAGATGATCTAACATGTGATAATTATTGTCATTTGTGATTCGGCTCATACCCATCATGTTAGAAAATAAAGGTCATGGATCGCCCATGTGAGGTGATTCGACCTGCAAGATATTAAAGTGGATTGGAAGGAGTGGTTTGAATAGAATTCAAACTCATAACTTCCCTGAACCCTCGTCAACTTCCATAATTTTCTATAACTCCCAGTACTTTGTGTTGCAATTAAGTGAAGGAAAAGATGGCAAGAAAATTGTGTAAAATTTGTATGTGAAAATGCATCAAAATTGGAAAGGCCCTAAAATTACCATTTGACATGAAAACTCACAATTAAAGCTGTAAATGATCGGATATGCCCGATCCGAAAACAATAATTCATGGATTCAATCCAATCCGATAATTCAACGAATATTTAATTATTAAATTCATATTCGATTTACTATATTATCAAATATTCGATCCGAAATTGAAGAAATTAGGAAGATAAAACTAATGTTGAAATTAACTTATTATTTAGGCCCATATTTTAAATCAATAAGGCCCCAGTAGTGAAAAATCCAAGCAATGGCATGTCCCCTATTTATAACTTATTCCTTT